>CAIGRB010048388.1:0-12726 GCA_903798255.1 Fraxinus quadrangulata | reverse complement strand
CTGGCCTGGCCTGGCCTGGCCTGGCCCAGGCTGTGCTATGCCTCGAGCATTTACATTTTTGGCATTAGTCTCTTCTTTTTTTGTGCATTTCTTTAAATAGCGTCCCACATGGGCTGGCCGGGCGGTCGGACACATTTTGACACCTCCATTTTTGTAGCACTTTTATCATCTTTGCCATTTCAATTTGGTCAATGACAGTCATTTGGAAACTTTACTTTTCAGAAGTGAAGCATCACAAAAATCACAAAAATGTGGACATATACACTAATTTCATGATTGCTCACCAATTCTTTATGTTGTTCTTACAACCAGCACAACCCTTTTATCTTTATTGCGTGCTCATGAGAGAAAATATTTGTAATGTACCTTGGGATGCAGCAGACCAGTTCTTGTCGAGGTGCTGAGTACCTCCACATGTAGATTATCATTTGAAGGAGGTTCGTCCAACATGAATGTGAACCCCTCTGCCCATCTGGGATCTCTGTTCTTCTTTACTTGCTGTGGCAACAAATAAATTTACATTTAGTTAGAGATGAAAAAAATTCCGTTTCATCCTACGGGACAGACATATAACAAAATGTAGAGTAACACCTTAGTTTTTCGCTCCTCCCCTTTGAAAAGGATTCGCACGAATGGATTGTTGTGGTGCTTTCCCTCAACATCTTGAGCTTCATGAATTGTAACAACTAGTACCCCTCCACCAGGAGGTGTGCTTTCAGGAGCCTTTTGTATTGCACCAGAATTGTCAACATCTTTTGGCAAATCGTCCCCCTTGAAAGGTCTGTATGTTAACTCTACCACAAGCTGCCCACGCAACTTATTGTTTTGAGCATCATTTGGATTCATGTTCTTGAGAACATCCAATGTAATAAGTTTTGGTTCATCGGGGGTAAGTTCCTTCAGAGAAAATACATTCATTCCCATCTTATCGTGTTTTCCAATCTGAGAAAATATAAATAGCTCGAGGCACTCAGGACAAATTTGGCAAAGCTTCAAAAGAAGTAAGTCATGTTTAAGTAACTTTTTGTTTCTCAACATATTTGTGGATGTTACTTTTTTTTTTCGTTTACACACTATTACAAGGAATACCTGCTCCCAGTCATAAACATAAAGCTCTAAAGCTTGCGTTTCTGGATCTTTGATAACCATACTAAATTCCTCGTTCCACTCAGGATTTAAATTCTTGTGCCTCACAGTAGTCTTCTTTGATGGAGCCTTCGATTCAGTGAGTTTCAGTTTGACATATGGATCTGATGCACCCAACAAATCTTTCTTACTCAGCTTCATTGCCTTCAGAACATTCACATGAAGAATCCCAACAGGCTTCTTCATAGCTCTAAAAGTTCCAAGTGAATTTATTAATAGGAATGTACCAAAAATACCCTACTGAAGGCAAGATTTTACAAATTCTAACAGCATGTTTAGTACGTAGAATTAGATAGATCTAAACAGTATTAAGGAAGAAAGATAAGTTACATTCTTGTTCAATTAATGTCTAGTGCCACTCGCAAACATGCAACTAAATGTAAGAAACGTACGTAGTTGGCTCCAGAATTTGTACTTCAAGGGTTTTAGGCCACAAATACATATTAGCAACTTGATCTTTTATAATCTCCTGCGGAGTACACATTCAAACAATTGTGAGTATCTATGTCCAATGATTATTAGAACAAATAAATTGAACAAAAATCATTTTCCAACAGATCACCATCATCTTTTTCTTACTTTTCCTTTGGGTAAGCCCTTGCACAGAAATCTTTACGAAGAAAAAGTGATTAACGCAAATTTCAAGGACAGTTAAAATAGTGTATTACTAGTTAAAACCCGAGGTCGTAAGTCAGAAACTAGAAAATCATATAGAGCTCAACAGCTTTCACCTTCATCAGCTACAAGCTATGATAAATATGCATATGCTTTAGTAGTAACAATTAAATTCGAAATAAAATCCGGTTTCCATATCCAAGTCACAACTTTCAGGTGGAATTTAGTGTTCAGATTAATTTGTACAAAAAAATGTCACAAAAACCATTTGGTTCAAGGAGAGACATAAAACAGGCACAAGCAGCTAAGGAAATGACTAGAAATTATACCTGTATGAACCTGTACAGGCCAGGGATTGACATGAGATCAGCCCCAACAAGCTTAAGCCCAAAGTCTATGTGGGGCTGCAAAGTTGAAGGTGGAGGGTTATCAGGAGAGAAGGAAAGCTCATAGCAACACATATATTTACTACGTGACAAACAAGTCAAAATCTATTGAGTAATTGTAAAGCACTTCCAAACTAAGTCCGAAATGGAAAAATAATTTTCCTTAGTATTTGGAAAGTGTCAAAAGCTAAAATATATTCAAAATCAAATGCTTCGACTATTCCAGTCAGCTATCCAATACAAAAACAGTTAGATTTCACCAGGATCTGAACATTCTAGGTGAATCGTCTTTTGAATTTAAAATATCATCACAAACCTTCTGCATGAGAGAGACGACAATTTTGGCAAAACATGGAAAGCTTGGAACAAGTTGCTTCAGGGTTATACGTGGCTGCCCAAAGACTTGCAAATCCACAACCTGGGATATAATGAGTAATGAATGTTGTCTTGTAGATCAAAAATCTCAAGTCGTGAGAAAAGAGGGCAATAAACTATCATTAATCCTCTAAATAAGCACGAAACCTGAACAGTTGCTTTCAGTCCGAATGCTTTGACAGCAATTGTGACATTAGGATTCCCTGCCCATTTCAGAAATGGCTCCATAATCAACTCTTTTTCTTCAGTAAGATAGACCTTCATACCTGCCGTGAAAAGTTAAAGGAACATCGCCTCAAGGCAAATATAGCATATTTTATTATTCAGATTCCACGCCCATTTACATAAAAGTTCCTCTATATCCCAAGTATAACAGTGCGTCTCCATATCCAAAATTGATGAAAATGTTCCCCCAGCACAAAACGTTTACATATAAATAGAAAAGAATAGTCCATGAATAATATGCAGCCTTGGGAAAAAGAAAAGGTTGTATCATACATTTAATTAAAGGGAAAGTCCACATTCAGATGATTAATTTTTTTGGGTATCCGGACTCAATAAGGTTTTCAATGACATATCGTTTGCCATGTAATGGTTTCTGAATCATGCCTAGATTTAATTTGATTATGACTCAAAATTCTGCACCTTGGAAAGTAGAAACACTACTAAGAGAAACTTGATTTCTCTTTCTTCAAGGTTGGTATTTGATAACACACCTGCAGCATATGTCTTCCTTGTAAAAACTGTATTTCCACTATCTTTATATCCATAGAGATTTCTTTTCGAACGATAATGTGTACAATTCAAAGTCCCTGTCTACTTTTATAATAATAATAATAGTCTTTCTGATACACAGAATTCACCATGATAGTTTGTCAGCTTAAAAATATGTGTGTGGCTGTGATGGTGGTGATAGAGATATCAAGGCCTATCTAATGAAGAATTTGACTATAAAACTGAGATGACTCACTGATGGTGTAAAATGCTTTTGGGAACGGGTAGTTGTCCTCTGCAAATTACTTCTCAAGGTTCAATGCCATCAACCAATCATCTTGTATAAAGTAAAATGCAAGACAAGTTGAGATTGACTGACAGAATTGCAGAGGAAGCTAAATGTAAAACTAACATCTTGTGAGAAAAAAAGGACTATATTCAGAATTCTCAAATGTTGCTTGATTGTTCAGCCTGACATGATTTTGCTTATATAATTTGGCGAGACATTTATTTTATTCACTCACCATGATTTTCCTCTTCTTTTCCCTCTCGGTATTTTCCTCCATGGTTCTCTCATTTTTCTTATTTAATCTTTGGCTGACAGAAGGAGAGTGGAAGGGATAGGTACACTATCCCCCAATCTGCTCTAATAAAAAATTCACCACTGAAAAGTAAGATTTCAAACTCCTTTTATGTTTTCTCTTCTTTTTTCCCATTTAAACTGAGCCATGCTCTTGCAATCCCTATCATGAAGCTTCTGAATAACAATCGAAATATTTAGGAAAACTACAGTTTCCGCTTCATGAATTTTTGGCCAGTTCAATACCATTCACACCTTTCTCCCATGTTCATTTTTTTTCCTTCTTATTTATTTAACAGAAGCAATTTTCTGGTTCATACCCGCTCCTAATAACATCTCTACATGACTATTTTCTTCAAATATTGGTTAGTGTCCAAGCGTACAAGTGTTTTTAGCTGCCGTTGCTTTCACTATGGTAAAAAGAGTAGTCAACAGCCACAAAAGAAAATTTTGAGTCGAAACACCTTTTTTCCAGTGGAATCTATGCACGTTGCAGAAAAGAGAGGAACAACAGTACTCATAGTAAAAAAGCATTCTCGTTCCAAATATCAGTTTTATCAATCTTATATTAATTTATTTTGCTTATGTAAGCATACTGTATTTCAATCTAATGCGATTAGACCACTCGTGTTCGTTTTAGCTTGAACACAAATGTGTCTTTTTGCAATGTTTCTGATAATAGGAAAACAAAACTTAGTCTCACTAATTGCCAGCTTTGAAACTAACCTTGAAAAGTTGGTGGCAATGATCCCAGAGTTAGCACTTCAAATTCCACGGATTCAATTTTATATTTAGGAATTTGCTCAGCAATAATGGGTGTCACAATATTTTTTGCCGTCTTGCATATTGCCTGTGAGTGAATGAATAAAACATTAACATTTAATGCGAGAAGAGTTGAATTATGAAGTCAACGACAAGGTAAAAAAATACCAATATGCAAAACAAAACAGTACCTTGTCCAAGTAAGGCCACATGAGTTGAAGGAACTTGTTGAGCCAGTCAATCTTCATTTCAATAGAAAGTAACATAAAAAAATAAACATTTTAACTCAGTAATATATATAATAAAAATTGAAGCTGAGTTACACAAAAGTAATTACATTAACCATACACGTACGCGATCAAAATCTGGATTTTTAATCCAAATGGGGATTTCGTAAAGTAATCGCTGCAAACTTTCATTCTCTCGCTCAACCAACGGACGGATAGTGGGATCCTAGTCAAGTTAACAGCAAAAAATCTTTTATAACAGTTCACATAATATGTGATGCATTTTCTTTATGCTGTGTACTCATTTCATTCATGCAATACATCCTTATGACTCGCAAAGAAAGATGCTAAACAAAATTCTATGAAGCAGAAGAATTATTATTTATTAAGTGAAGCAAAACAGTGAACACTTAGCTAAAAAATCTCAATTGCGGGAGTAATTTCATTATTCAACCGATTTACTCATTTGTGCAAGGCAGGTAGATTATATCTCTTGAAATTTTTAACCCTGAACTATTCACGTACTAATTCGTGCTGGTTATATATACAGCATGTTTGATTGAGCTTAAGTAAATAAGTTTTAAAATAAACAATTCTTGGTTAGAATTGACTGCAGCATCCCACAATGAAAATCACATTCATTTTTGACAAGAATAGATGTGTTTGATAACTTGTTAGTGCTAAATTCCACCTCCGAAACAAAGTTGACCGAACCAGTCTTAATACCCAATTCCGCAATCTCATCATCTCGTTATGTTTAATGAGAATTGCAGATACAAATTCACAGATTACTAATCCAAATATCAAAAACACGCAGTAAGTTGCGCTGAGTGTGTCTGTGTGTATTACAATTTACACAGAGAGAGAGAGAGAGAGAGCGCACCTACGCTATGTGGTTCAAAATGAGAGAGAGAGAGAGAGCACCTTGACATCGCTGGATTGGAAGTAGATGTAGTAGTAGTACCCAAGAGTGATCCCGGTTAAAATGCCAACTCCAAATCCACAAAAACCCAGTACTGTACTCACAAAACCCATCTTCAAACAACTAATCCCATAAATTTTATCAACCAAATTATCAACAATTCAATCATAAATTCCCAGTTTTATAAACATCCAATATTCATTAATCGCTAGGCCAACAAAATATTTGGACATTGACGTGTATGCTGACTACTATGCAAAGGCGAAACTATCCTTGTGATCATGGGAATGTTATGTTTTCTCGTCTTAGGATGCGTGTGTTAATGTAATTTGACTTAGATCTTCTGGGGTACGTGGGACTTATATGTGCATTTTGCATAAAATTGAACTACTAATCCTTACACTGATTAAAGCAAGGAGGGACTCGATGTTAACATACACATTCTTTTGTCTTTGTATGTTAGACCGCATAAACGTATTCTTATTCAAATACTCTATTGTTCTCACGATGTTAAATTGTTACGAGATCCTTGTACGTCCAACTCAATGAAATTGAATTTTATATAGATTTACATTTTAGAGGTCACTTGACAATACAGTGAACATACGTACGTTGTCCATCTGAAGGACGGGAAGTACGCTATAAAGAAAAGTTATAGATTGATTGTTCTTTTTTAAGCGTTGAGAACCAACCTACTGTTTGAGTAGTAAATTGAGGACCAACAGTGCAATTTTCCCAATGTAAAAGAAAATGTTATTTTCCCTTCTGAGACACGTTGTAGTTTGAGCTTGGATTGGGCCACGTTTGTGGGCCCATTTAAGTGCTGGTTTGCAGTACTGGGAACACTTGGAAGCTATGCGTCAAATATGGTAAATTCTGATGATAATATACACGTACGAAGGTAGGCGTCATATCCAAATAATGTGATAGGTACCTGTGATAGAAATTAAAATTTAATATAAAATTAATTTTAATTATATATTTTATAAGATTCACAATTTTTCAATATATATTTTATTTATTTTTGTCATTTCCGAGTGAAAATCTGCCGATTATCCTGTATGGATTTTGTGAAATTTTCTTTGGCAGTGTAACATTGTTTTAAGGTGAAATGATAAAATCAATTAAATATTTATATATAAAATACATATTATTGAGCTTATCAATAAATTTCACTTCACATAGGAAATGATCTAACATTACTCAAATTTTAAAAATGCAATATAAAAATAAATTATTTTTATAATACTATTTAACATTTTTAATTGCAACTCTTTTTCTGTAAAAAAAAAATGTTTATTTTTAAAATATTGTTTAAGATATTTAATTGCAAAAACTCCTCTTTAAAATGTGTTACACTTGGCGATTTAAAATTTTGGAGTGATAATTTGACCCATTATCCCCCTTTTTTTAAAAAAAAAAAAAAAAAAAAATACTTCGCCTTTTAAAATTAAATATAATTACCTAAATAATCAAAAATTTACCCAATTTTGTGTCTTCCCTAAATTCTTTCACCATTTTACCTAAACTCGCTGTACAATATCTCTACAAGTTTGAGGCCTTAACTGCAAAATTAATTCAGAAAATCCAATTTAGGAGTCCAAAATGGTACATCTTCGGAGTCCAATTGGAAGAAAGAAGGCAAAGAGGGATATGCCTTGAATCTCGATACCGTCGGTAAGCAAGAAGAAAATGTCTTACAAATGAAAATGAAAATGAAAATGAAAATGAAAGAACAATTATATGAAACGGATCTGAGTAGAAGCACATTGTCATGTCCTTTTCTTCTGATTTTTCAGCGTAGGTTTTGATTTTGTGTTAAATCGATTATATATCGAATATGAAGCACGTTGTGATTTTTTTCATTCTAGATTAAGATTATGATTACATGAATTCGATTTTTAGGTTCTTACGTTTTTAATAATCCAGTTTTAATTGGTGTTGATACATTATTGGGCATTTTTAATGTGTATGATATTTTTCAATACATGCTTGTGGTGCGTTAAAAAAGGGGAAAATCACATATAACCAATAAAAAAAAAATAACATTTTTACTATACGGTTGAATAATACATATATGTAAATATTACTATATAATGACATAAAGAACACCGGAAAAGTTGATTTTGAAATCTTCCATTTCAACGATTTGTAACTGAAGAATGAAATTGTTGACATATGGTTGATTATAACTTTAAAATTTTGATTATAACAAACAAGTTAATCTTATTTACTAACAAATGGAATTAAAGTGATTATAGTTTTTCAAAGCATGCAATAGAAAATTGATCGATGGTCGTCAAAAGATCAAAAAATATCCTCACAAATCGAACTTGTGAAGGAAGTCAAAATCAAAGCCACACATTCAAGAACTTAAAAGCCAAATTTCGGAGCAAAATCAATGACTTAATTTCTTAGATAAAATGTAAAGGTACTGACACTTTGATATTTGGTAATGAATGCTTGAACTCAAAATCTTTCTATGCATTAAAAATAATTTTGTACAGTAAAAGTAATTCTAATGGAACGATTTAATCAAATATAAAAATTATATTTGGACTTGAAAAATATTTTTTTATCTTAAAAAATTAGTTAAAAATACTTTCCAAAAGTCCATACCTTTCAAAACCTTCGAATCATAACAAACTGAACCAAAACGTAAAAAAATCTAACTGGCGGATGGTCAACCGGCCGGAAGAGGCGATCAATCGCGGCCACAAGAGGCAGTCGACCGGAAGTTTCTAACGATCCAAAATTTGACCATTCTGATATCTTATTTTTACTGTACAAACAATTATGTTGGTCATCCGGACAAGAGGCGGTCGACCAGATGAGTCATCCGAACTCCAATATTTTTTTTGACATTTTGAACTTTATAAATACCTCTGCTTTTTGTATTCAATATAACATTCTTCAAAAACATCAAAGTGAGATATCTTTTGAGAGATTTCTTTAATCTTACATTTGCATTCATTTCATTTATTTGTCTATATAAAATTTTTTGATTGATTCAAACTCTTTAATCATTATCTTCATCAAAGTTTTTCATCTCTTTTTTTGTACTTAACTTATTTCTATTAGTCATAAAAGAGAGATATATTTTGAAGAAAATCTTTGAACTTACATTACATATATTTTTTCTACTTCTTTATATTGAAAACTTTGATTGATATATTTTGAGAAAAATTTTGAACTTAAATTACATTTACTTCTTCTACATTAAGCATTGGAAAATTTTGATTGATTAAATCAAATTTCTAATTATCATATTTATCAAAAAAATTCATCCAACACTTGAGCTATCATTTATTACTATTCATTGAAGTGTTAGTCTCTCTTAATACTTAATTTATTCGTATAATTTATTAAGAAATAATTTTCATTGTAAAATCATTTACTCTAAACTTGTGGGTCGTATTGAGATCTCGTGAAAGCTAGATAGTATAAGGGTTAGTGCTCCTTTTTTTAAGTCACCGTGTGAGTTATATTGAGATCCCATAAAATTTAATAATGTGAGTCATATTAAGATCTCGTAAATCTCAATAGTTTGGATCATATTGAAGTTTCCGTAAAACTCAATATTGTGTAAAGATCGGTGCTCCTTATTTGTAAGTCGCCGAAAGCGTTGTAAATAATTGGATTGCACCAGAAGTCAATCAATATAGTGAAAAGATATTACTCATGTCAGAGAGCTTGGTAACGAATGACGTAGATAATTGCTTTGGATCGAACCTCCACAATTATATCGTTTGCATCCGCTTTTCCCTTTTACTCACCGCTTTCATATTTGCGCTTAATATTTGAATTAATATTTGCTTGAATTTAAATTAATTATTCGNCATTGGAAAATTTTGATTGATTAAATCAAATTTCTAATTATCATATTTATCAAAAAAATTCATCCAACACTCGAGCTATCATTTATTACTATTTATTGAAGTGTTAGTCTCTCTTAATATTTAATTTATTTGTATCATTTATTAAGAGATAATTTTCATTGTAAAATCATTTACTCTAAACTTGTGGGTCGTATTGAGGTCTCGTGAAAGCTAGATAGTATAATTGAGATCCCATAAAATTCAATAGTGTGAGTCATATTGAGATCTCGTAAATCTCAATAGTGTGGATCATATTGAAATTTTCGTAAAACTCAATATTGTGTAAAAATCGGTGCTCCTTATTTGTAAGTCGTCGAAAGCGTTGTAAATGATTGGATTGCACCATAAGTCAATCAATATAGTGAAAAGACATTACTCATGCCAGAGAGCTTGGTAACGAATGACGTAGATAATTGCTTTGGATCGAACCTCCACAATTATATCGTTTGCATCCGTTTTTCCCTTATAATCACCGCTTTCATATTTGCGCTTAATATTTGAATTAATATTTGCTTGAATTTAGATTAATTATTCGAAAAAAGTTTTAAAAACCAAGTAACCCCCCTCCCCCCCTCTTTATTAGTTATTGTTGGGCTATCAATTGATATCAGAGTATGGTGCTCAATTTTAAAGATTTCACAATCTTAAGTAATGACTAACCACGATCTTCAAAACATTGAGGGGCATTCTACAAATCATCCTCCTTTTTTTTATGGCACACATTATAATTATTGAAAAACTAGGATGATAATTTATGTTCAATCTATATATTATAATGTTTGGAAAGTTATTGAATTTGATCCCTATGTGCCTAAAAAGGTTATTAAATAAGATAGTAAACCGGATCAAATAATTTATAAACCTAGAGAGAAAAATAATAAAGACGATAAAAGAAAATTGTCTTTAAATACTAGATCAAAAAATCGACTTTATTTTGTTTTAGATAAAAATGAATTTAATCGTATTAGTACATGTGATTCCGCATATGATATTTGACATGATTAGAAATTACTCATATTGGTACTAGTAAAGTGAAAGAAATTAAGATAAATCTCTTAATTAAAAATTTTGAAAATTTCTTTATGAAGCTAAATAAATCGATTGTTGATATAATCATTCGTTTTACCGATATTATTAATCGTCTTAAAGGATTTGATAGAGAATTTACTAACGTTGAATTTGTAAGCAAAGTGTTTAAGTCTCTCTTTTGAGAATGTTGATAGAAAACACCAAAGATATCAACACATATCTATTAGAAGAGTTTTATGAAACTTTGATTACTTATGAGCTCAACAATGTCGAAAATAAGGAGAAAACTGGGAAAAATAAAGAGGAATCAAAGGAGATTTCTAAACGTCAAACTACTTTAAAATCGATAATTGAAGAAGGAACTACAAGTGAAAATATGAGTGATGAAGAGTTCGATGATCTAATTCTTCTTGTCAAAAAATGGAGAGGTTTTCGAAATAATCGAAGATTCCAAAAGAAATAAGAAAAGGGTGCAGAAAGAATAAAGAAAATTATGTGTTATGATTGTGACAAATTCGGTTACAAAATAACCAAGTGCCCAAACAAGAAGATGAGTATCAAAAAAAATGCACTTCAACCAACATGGGATGAAAATGACGATAATGATCGCGATGAAAATAATAGCCAAGAAGAAGTCGCCAACATATGTTTCGTGACAATCGAAGATGAGATAAATCCTATTGAAAATTTTTATATGATAATTTATCTACTTGTTATGATGAAATTCTTGAAAAATTTGAAAAGCTTACCTTAAATCATTCCATTCTTAAAAAGAAACACTACCTGTTGAAAAATGAAATGAAGAAAATTTTAGAAATTCAAAAAGATCTTTAAAAGGAAATTATTGATTATGATTCTTTAATTAAAGAAAATTCTTCTTTAATTTCTTTAAAAGAAAATGTTAAAGATCTAATTAAGGTTATTTACAAATTCACTCAAAGTAAGAAAAACTTTGATTTAATGCTTAGTGATAAAAACTGTGTTTTTGACAAATAAGAAGTTGGATATAAATCATTCTTGAAACAAAAATCTATCAAAAATTTATTTATGAAAGTATCAAATTCTTCTATTTCAAACACTACATGTAGCTTTTGCAATAAAGATGGACATATTGATTATAATTGTTTAATAAAAAAGAACATATTGAAAGTAAGAACAAGTGGATTCAATAATCCACTAAAACTAACTACCAAGGACCCAAACTTGTATGGGTGTCAAAGATAAAAAATTAAATTATTTTTATAAGTACCAAAGAGACAAAGAGCAAATGATTCTTTGATGGTGGATGCTCGAAGCATATAACCAAAGATAAAATGTGGAGATAAAATGTTAAGATCAAATTTCAAAAAGAAGGATGAGGGCCACATCACATTTGGAGATAATGCAAAAAGAAAAATTATTAGAATTGGAAACATTGATAATCATTCTTCTCCTTCAATTGAAAATATTTTATTAGTAGATAACATCAAACATAATTTGCTTAGTATTAGTCAATTATGTGATAAGGAATATCATATAAAATTTGATTCTTCTAAATGCCTTATTAAGGATGATAAATCAAAATAGATGATATTTATAGGAAGTTGAGTAAAGACATTTATATCATTAATTTCGAATTTGAAAGTAATGAAAAATGTTTATCAAGTTTTAAAATGATACTTGGTTGTGGTATAAAAGATTATGTCATGTTAGCATGAACTTACTTTCAAATTTTTGAAAAAAATTGTTTATTTAAAAGTTTGTCAAATTTGAAATTTAAAAAAGATAAAATTTGTGATGCATATAAAACAAGTAAAGAGTTCTTTCAAAGTAAAGTAACATTCTTCAACTACAAGACATTTATAACTTTTCCACATGAATCTTTTGGATCTAGAACCATTAGTTTAAGTGGTAAACATTATGCTTTCGTTATTATTGATGACTTTTCTAGATTTACTCGAGTCCCATTTTAAACCTAAAAGATGAAGTATTGAATGCATTTGACCATTCTTGTAAAAATGTTCACAATAAAAGGGACACACTAATACTACTACCATTAGGAGTGATCATAGTGGAGAATTTGATAATATTACTTTTGATGATTTGTACAAAA
>CAIGRB010048380.1:0-12905 GCA_903798255.1 Fraxinus quadrangulata | reverse complement strand
CTAATGCACTCAGTCGGAAATCCGTGGAAGCATATGGTTCGACCTAGACGATGGTCGAATTTGAGTTTCTTGACGGAATCAAGCGGTGGGCAAAGAAAGATGTTGCGTATGCTAATTTGTCACAGCAGATTAAAGATGGCTTGGTAAGAAGGTATTGGGTTGAAGATGGGTTGATCTATGCCAAAGACAGCAAGCTATATGTTCCTTCAGGAGGAGGATTGAGACAAGAATTGTTGAGGGAAACTCATGATCCGCAATTGGTAGGCCATTCGGACATTAAATGATGCTGGCTTTGCTCCCGAGATCGTATCACTGGCCAAATATGGGTGACGATGTAGAGGCGTATGTGAAGTCTTACTTGGTGTGCTAGCAGGATAAAATAGAAATGAGGAAAGAGGCAGGTTTGCTCCCGCCTTTGTCGGTTCTAGAACGGCCCTGGCAGTCGNGGTGACGATGTAGAGGCGTATGTGAAGTCTTACTTGGTGTGCTAGCAGGATAAAATAGAAATGAGGAAAGAGGCAGGTTTGCTCCCGCCTTTGTCGGTTCTAGAACGGCCCTGGCAGTCGATTTCTATGGATTTCATTTCTGGTTTTCCAAAGATTGACGGGTTCAATTCCATTTTGGTGGTGGTGGACAGGTTCTCGAAGTATGCAATTTTTGTTCCTGCTCCACATGAGTGCACAGCTAACATTGCTGCAAGGTTATTCTTCAAAAATGTGGTGAAGTATTTTGGGATACCCGAAGACATTGTGAGCGATCGAGATTCTCGATTTACAGGCAGGTTCTGGACTACTTTGTTCAACATGATGGGGTCTGAACTGAAGTTTTCTACAGTAAATCATCCGCGGACAAATGGTCAGACGGAAAGGATAAATGCTTTGTTGGAGAAATACCTCAGACACTATGTTACAACTAGTCAAAAGAATTGGGTTGCCTTATTGGATACTGCTCAGTTTTGCTACATTCTACATCAATCATCTGTAACAGGGACGTGTCTGGCTGAGTTGACTATGCGACACATGCCCAAAATGCCTCTTGAGATTGTGAAAGAGGGGAGACGCAGTGTGTGTCCAGCTACTTTTTGGTTTGCACATGATAAACAGACGATGTTGGAGCAGGCTAAGGACACTCTTGCGAAAGCTACCCGTCGGATAAAAAAGTATGCTGATTAGAATCGCAGATATGTGGAGTTCCAAGTTGGGGACATGGTGTTATTGAAACTAACTCCTCAAATTTGGAAGAAGATCAACAGCAAAACAATGCACCGTGGACTTGTTCAGAAATATTATGGTCCATTTGAAGTAATCAAGCGAGTGGGAAGGGTAGCATATCGGCTGAAACTACTTGATTGTTTGAAGGTTCATCCAACCTTTCACGTGAGTTATTTGAAGCCCTTTAATGAAAGCTTGGTGGGGGAAGAACGTTTGCAGGCCAAGAGGGCTCCTCCTATGATCAGAAAGCAATATGATAAGGATGTGGTAAAAGATTCTGGGTCACCGAACAATAAGGGCAAGCAAGAATAACAGAATGACTGATTATTTAGTCCAGTGGAAAGGTGGAAGCGAGGTTGATGCATCCTATGAGAAGGATGTTGATCTGTGACAGTTCAAAGACAAGATCAAGAAGTATCTTGACTCCATTCCGACGAGGTCGTCGGACTCTTCTGGTGGGGAAGGTTTGTTAGCTCCTTAAAGGCTGACATGTGCAAGGACATGAGCACGCCTTGCCCTCATGCTGAATTTACACAGACAGTGTTTTGATGGTGCACACTTTGATTTTCGAGAGCAAAGCAAATGTGGGTTTCAGCTTGTGGGCCGGATGCTTCAGTTTGGCCAGTGTCAAGTGTTGCGGGTTGACAAGAATTAGCAAGGCATGAATGGATTCAGCTTGCAGTTCAATGTGCTTAGTCTATAAACTCGGATGTCCTGAACATGCACATGTGACATGTGTCCCAGTCGGTTTTCCTTGTCCATACAAATGGAATGTGTGGACAGTTGCTGGGAAAGATCGTGGATGACAGTTTCTGGCAGTTCTGGCCATGGTGAGTTGGTTTATCCTTTGGTAGTTAAGAATGTTAACTGCACACTCGAATTTTGGCTTATAAGTAGTGTATACTCGGGCTGATGAGACACAGAGAGTGTTGTGTTCCTTTAACATATAGTGAGTTCTTGTATTTATTGTGGAGTGATAAAATACGAGATGGGTTTTCCCGTAAACACTGTGTTCTTTTACTGTTTTAATCATATATGTGTGTGTTGTGAAATTTCGAGTAGGCTGACTGAGTGAAACCTCAGTGTCATCACAGGTAGAAATTTGGCTAAGTATTCTAGCAGACTTCGTCTCTGTGACACACCGTATAAACTACGAAATTGATATTTGATAATATTGTATGAATTTTCCATCGTAATGTAGAAAATTTCAAGAAATTATTAATAATATTATATGGATCTTTATTGTATATATCCCAAAAACATTGACAAATTCATGATCGTAGTCATATATTTTGTAAACGTTATTAAAGAAAGATTAAATCGCATTAGATTACAGGAAATTTAAGTGTTATAATATGAAATTGCTATCGAGATGTAGAGAGATCGAGGCCAAAGCACAACGAATTAATAACATCATTTAAAAAACCAATTTGTGCAATAAACGTCGAATTAATTATTTTATTCGCAATATGGAGAAAACTATACGTTTCTGTTAGTTAGTCAAAGATTATATTCATTTCTTAGGTCCTAAGCTGAACTCTCGCGGGTTCCAAACATGAGAATCGAGAATCCGATGACCCATTCTTTGTTGAAAACAAGATAAAAGAAAGAAATTGAGGTGTTAAACAATAATTAGATAGAGATAACATCATAATAAACTCTAGTCAATTATATCATAATTGGGTTACTTAATTGGATAAAAGAAAATATTCATTGAACAAGCCTCAAAATATCACATCATTTTCACTTTTATTTATAATAAATTAACTTGCACCAAACATAACTTAACTTTCAGAGGATGCTCCTTTATCCATTTACCGACATCGTTCTGGGGTCCAATGGGGCAATGATGGACTAAAGTGTACCGAGATGACTCGTGAGTCAAGAAGTTCCATGATTGGTGTAAAGTTAACGCACCTTGGTACCTTGTACTGATTTATAGAAGCACCTCTTGATATAGCATAATCCATCAACTCTTCAAATGTACCACTTTTTACCACTCGTATTTCTAGTGGACCGATTGAATTGTCGGCAACTCGGCATTGTCGGTACACCGAGTTCAGTGACTCTTCCATAACTAGACAACAATGACTTAGCACCTTCTCGTTAGGGAAGTTGGAGGTGTCCATCACAAGCAACTCCCAGTACATCACGTAATGACCAGGAATTGTATTAGTGTCAGCATAACTCGTGTACTCTGCCACACTGCTATTAAATTCATGTAAAAGTTGGGATGCATTCTCAACTGCTTTTTGTAGTTCAGATTCATCAGTCTTGTCTGAGTCAATACTTAACAAAACATTTCTTCTCCTTACGAAGTGAAATTGTGGTGCTGAATTATAAAATCCAGTAACTCTGAGAATGTCACCAACTCGGTATCGACATAATCCAGCATAAGTTGTGATCACGAGTTCATATTCTTTGCCAATCTCCACATTAACAAGGTCAACTAGTTTAGGAGCATGCACTGACGAGTTAGGATCGTGGGGCAAGAACTCAAAATAGGCCATGTTAGGCATGATGGTATATGAAACTTGAGATGGCTTGGACATGGGTGTAAGATTGAGCCCAAAGTAACATTCTGAAGAAGCATACATGGTACATGCTAAGGGCAATCCACCACTATAGTAATCGAGAGTTGGAATATATTGCGCCATTGCACCTGTAACAATAACATCAAGATATTTTGTGTTAGGCCAAACTCTAGTGATGATCCCCTTCCAATTTTCCTTTGCACACTCCTTGGCAATGAAATCCGCCAAGTCGGGGTCCGGTTTAAGAACCCGGGCCATGCATTCCTGAATTGAGGGGTCGGTCACTTTTGGGTTGAGTGACCCGGTCCGTATGTCGTGAGTGAGTTGTGGCCAATTGAGTTGAAGGAACCGAATTGCTCGGAGTAGACCGGAGGCGAACACAGCCCCAACACGGAGGACTTCTTCGCGTTCGTAGAGACCGCATAACATTTGAGTATACATGCTCTGAAATGAGTCAGGACATAGGATTGCTTCATTCGGACTTGTGTAAACATTGTACGGATCGTATGGACGGGTCTTGAAATGCTCACTTTTGTAGTAGCTTGTTAAAACGGGTCGAGCCAGAAGTCCACCCGGAGTTTTTGTCTCAGACTTCACAAACAAAAAGTACAGTCCTTTCCCTTTATCCAATCCCTTCACGTAACTGTTGCACACTTAGAACACGACATATAAGAAAAGAATCCTTTAAATGGGATAAAAATGGAATTACCAAAGAGAAAAGAAACTTTAATGATACTTTTGGTGAAGTGTAGTGGACATAATGGAACTGCAAACATAATCTTAAATTATTTTATTATTTAATATTATCCAATACTATGCAGTCAACCCTATTAGTTATTACAAATCGATACTTACAGGTTCATTACAGGCATGAGAAGACTGTAAAGAAGCTGACGACGATCCAATTCTTCTTTGATTGTAGGCATGAGTTTTCTTTCTCCAGCTGAAGTTCCAGAGCTGTAATTAAACGAACAAAAACCCATTTCATCATCATTTTACAAATTTAATATAATATACATAAAATCTGGGATGAGCTTGATTAATCACCTGGTTAGAAATTCAGAAATGGGGTGAGCAGATAAAATTGGAGAACGATCACCATTAGCAATTCTTTGAATCAACGGCTGGAGATCTTCATATGTAATAATTGGGATTAAAGATTTGAAAGTATCGCGGTCCATAATTCCGTCAAGATCGAAACGCTTAAGATATTCAGTCTGAGCATTTTGGTTGAGAATTTCAGCCAAAACTTTCCGTTGAACTGCATCGGCATTTTGAGTCATCTCTTCAATGAACTGAAGTGCCTTTGCATCTTTCTCGCATACCGGAGGACCCAACGGCGATGTAGATATTGAATCAACAGCCATTCTAGAGAGAGAGAGCAAGAAGTCTTTTAGAGAGAGTATAAGAAGTTTGAGAAGAAGGTGGTGAGAAGTGCACTTGGAGGGAATGGAGAGGATTGACCATTTATATAGAAGAAGTGAGGGCATTATTAAAATACCACAAAAATTTATTTGAGTGTATTTGATGCATATTTTTCAAGAGAGAATGCATTTTTTTTTTTTTTTTGGTGATGCGATGGTGAATATATGGTTGAAAAAGAAAGAAAAATTATTGACGTGATGAAAAATATTATTTTATTGAAAAATATGTAATTGAAAATAAGTAAAAGAATGAAAATGAAAATGATAACGCGGCTCAAACGAAAGCATTAAGTTTTAAATTACTTCTCTTGTCATGGTGGGGTCCACATGTAGCAAAGACAAAAAGGAAAATTGTAATAAACTAAAGGAGTGCGTGGGACATTTTTGAAAAATAAATTGGTGTTTGGTCAAGGGGGGGCAAGGGTTGCCAAACACGTCTACTTGGCTGTGTTATAGGGGACAGGTGGCCCACAAAATCCACGTCACCAAATAAGAATGTGTTGGGTAGCATGGACTATTGTGTGCGTCAGACTACAACGCTGCTGTTTTCTGGTAAAATTGCCTGTCCACGATTACGACTTCCATCGGCCGACGAGGCAACGTCTGCTATACGGCTATACTTAGACATGGTATATGACATAGATTTAGTAGCACTACGTAATATTGTTTTGATTTTGGAGGTGTTGACTTGCACCTGCCAAGTTTATGACATTGAGGTCTGTTCTTATTTAGTTCCTGTTTTGTTTTTGTTAAAAAACAATTATTTATTACATTTTGATAAACGTCAATTGAATATGTGATTGAATAACAGATAAAAATTATGAATTTTATGAAATATATAATTAAAATTAATTTTTAATTTGTCTTAAATTTTTATTATCTTTTAAACCAAACCTGACATGAGGTAGTTTTGAAAATGATTACTCTATTTCGTTATCTTTTGGGACATGATGTGTGTGGTACGTGTGAAAGGACATATTCTTTAAACTCAACATATTCTTTAAACTCAAAAAGAGACGTGGAGATGCATATCATTCTCTTAGCTCGTGAAAATTTATATGTTGTTACGAGGTTTCTCAACATGTTATGTTGTATGTTAGTTTAATGTAAAGTTACACAAGTAATATAAAACACGTACCTAAATCTTGTATTTATCTAGCCCTTGCCTGACACACATTTTCTAAAAAAATATATTTTTTCAAAATTCATTTTCAACCACACATTCTTCAATAAAATAATATTTTTCATCACATCAATAATTTTTTCTTATTTTTTAACCACATATTTCTCATCATATCACTATTTAAAATATATTATTTCTTCAATAATATATATATCAAACACACCTCTGTATTCTTATTTTTGGAAAATGGTCAACTCATTTTTTGATATCTTTTGGGGATATTTGAGTGATTGTGTGGTATGAGTGGTCTCTCTATATGTGAAATGACATTCTTTAAACTTTTGTATCATAAGAGACGTGCACACAAACACATTTCTCTCATCTAGTGAAAATTGAAATTAGCCCACGTGTACACATTCTTTCAAAATACATTTTTTTCAAAATTTATTTTCAACCATACATTTTTCAATAAAATAATATTTTCTATCACATCAATAATTTTTTCTTACTTTTTAACCACACATTTCTCATTATATTACTATTTAAAATACATTATTTCCTCAATAATATCCATCAAACACACGTCTCGATATGTTGTATGTTATTTGTAAACGCTACATATTTAATATAACACATGTACCTATGTTAGTACTTGTCTCTATTTCCTATTTCTCTTTTTTCAAATACATTTTGGAGCATATATAAGTGATGTGCGTAGTATGACTAGTCCCTTCTACGTGTGAAAGCTCATATTCTTTACACCTGTATATCAAAAGACGAGTGCGCACATAGACATTTTTCTCGTCCAAAGAAAATTGACATTTTATCATGAGAAGTCGCAACATGTTGCATTGTAGGTTAACTTGATGTAAAAGCTACACAATTGATATAATACACGTACTTATGTCTAATACTTGTATACATTTCATAAATTTGGAAAATGTTTCTCTTTTTTCATTTACTTTTAGGTATATGATGTGCATGGTACGTTTATATGGTTGTGCTTTGTGCAATTCCTTCTTAGCATTTGTTGGATGAATTTATAGCCTAAAAGGCTATTATAATAATGTGCAAAATGAAGTAAATAGTATTTCTAAACACGGGGTTACTCATTTCCTGCATAATTCCTGGAATTTGTGTTGGTCCTTCTTTCAAATCCCAAAAACAGATTGTTGTGAGGGAAAAAAAAATGAAAAAAAATAATAATAATAATAATGCAAATGAACGGTGAAGGGGTATACAAAGTATTCTAATGTTTTGAAAATCGATTTAGAATGCAAATAAACACATGATATGATCCCATTTAAAATTACTTATGTTTGATAAGTTGAATTGATATAATTGTACGTAATTAATGAAGAGATATAATTATTATAATATTTTGAAAGCCCATACATCCACCTAGAAAATATGAAAAAGAATCAAAAAAATATCACCCCGTAGATAACATTTTTTTTAATGAGAGAGAGAGAGAGAGAGAGCAATTTGAATTGAATCGGTCGGTTTTGAGTTGAACCGTCTTGTTTGTAGTGTGAACAATTTATTTCTTTTAACATGTTCTAACTTCTTGATTTTGTACACATAACCAAACTCATTCATGATTTTTCCGATTGAACTAGTTGATCTGAGCCACCAAGTTGTTTATTAACTCAATTTTGCGAGCATGATTATAATTTATTGACTTGTGGACAGGATGTAAGCAACACGTGATTCAAAAACTAAACAATTTAAAACCACCTTGTATTAAACCGCTTACTTAATATGATTAAGCAGCCAATTAAAGTATCACCCACTAATTGAATAGTTAATATTACAACATCTAAAAATATGCAGCATGACTGATGACATCTTGATTTAATCAAGAAAAAAATTGTAGGATTAATGTGCTAACTCAAAGGGCTACAACTTTTATAGAAATAGAATTTATCCAATTCAGATGTTTACTATGCCAAAAATGGATCTCAATATTTGCTTAAAAATCTGGAATATAACTTGTACGATTAAAAATTAATTTTGATAATATTTTGATCATATTCCATTTTTTTTTTTTTAGTTCTATTTCCATCCAATTGTCTATTAGCAATCTTCAAAGTATTTTCTTGTATCCGAATCAACTATTGAATAATTACAATTTTGTCCTTAAATTTTGAAGTTTGCCATTTTTCATTCCTCGTTCGACCATTGAACTTTACCTTTATAATATAAAATACAACAATTTAAAATATATTTTGTCAAAATAATTATCAAATATCGATATTTTAGGCCTTTGAATAAGTGTATAAAATATAATTATCACTGAACCTTTGAATTTTGAACCCACCTCTTATGAAGAGGTAGTATCCTGTAAAGATTCTGCTAGGTGACTTGCTGCAATGCAAGAGGAAATGAAAATTTTTAGATGACTTGGATTCTTGTAGAACGAGCTTCTAGATATTTATTTTCTAACATCTTATGTCATATACATTATTAATTTGCCACGAAACTGTTGGATTTTATCAAGAAAGAACGAATATTTTGTTTCAACAAGTTACTTATGACTATAAAGAAACATGAATAGCAGCTAAAATTGACATTATATGGGTGGATATGTCAAATATTAACTCAATTTTCAAAGTAAACCCAAGAATGGTTACTAGAATTCATATAAAAAAATCACATAAATTCGAAGTAAATTTTGTAACAACGTACCCCATCACGCACGCCAAGATTTCTTGCTCCACTCAAACACTCCATTTTATTAAAAAAATTGGGATTTATCCTCAGTCAAATGTTAGTTGGGACAACAAAATTGTTTTTTTTCTACCAAACCCTTCTAATCATGTTAGGTTTTCGTAGAAAATTACACAAGACCTCGACTTATCCACAACAAGAAGTAAGTTTTTTCTTTTATATGAATTTAGAACTGGCTATATAAAAAAAAAAAAAAAATTGTTATCTCTTTTGATCAATCAATATGTTCTGGAATCAACTCATCGAACAATTTATTTTGGTGAATTTAGAGTTTAACTACATGAATAATTTTTAGTCACTTTATCGACTCATCGATAACAACAAATCTTTTCTATAGAAAATTGAAGTTGACTCCATAAATAATTTTGCGTTATTCATCTATCATCATATCTAGTCCTAGACTTATCATCAACAATTAAGCCTTACTTTTATGAATTTAGAGTTGATTTCACGAAATAATTTTCCTTCACTATAGCTCGACCTCGACTTGTTGAAAACAATTCAAAAGCAAAAAAAAAAAAAATAGAAGAGGCAAAAAGATCAAATTTTTATGGCTGTTTAAGCATATTTAGTAGCGAACCTATTAGTTAACATTGCGTCAATGTCATGGTATTTTGAATTTTTGATTTGTTCAAACATGTCTAATGTAACAACATTGTGTCCATCAAATGTAGATACAGCCACATGGTTACCTAATTATAAATGACAAAATAAAGCATGTCGTGTTAGCTTTTGCAAATGACTAATTATGGATTGCCGTTTTAGATATAAATCTCTCCCCAATATCTGATTTACTTATAATTTATTTGAAATAGACAACTCGATAATTCATTCGTAGCAAAAATAAATTCAAATAGTTTACGAAGTTAAAAATATATCGTATTGTGAAAGTTAAAAAAATTTTATACCTTGCATCGAGCATTTATGGCATGTATGGTACTAAGATGGACAACTATTGACTAAGGAAGATGCCCTTCCAAAACAAATTGAAAAACGAAAATTATCAATTTAAAAAGGGAACGATATATATATTATTTGAACATGTACCAAACACTTTAGTATTAATTGTAAAGCGAACTTGATAAACAGTTAACTGAATTAGAAGAAGTAAACCTAAAATTGAAGTGGACGGAAATGAATATGGATGTCTTGGCGCCGGNTAATTGTAAAGCGAACTTGATAAACAGTTAACTGAATTAGAAGAAGTAAACAAAAAATTGCAGTGGACAGAAATTAAAATGGACGTCTTGGAGTCAGAACATGTGTTCAATACAGTGTCATTAAAGCAATATTAGTCTCCTCACCGCAGTAATTCGAGCGCTTGTTTTACGCAATGAACCGAAATAGATAAATATCCCTTCTATTAAGAGAATATGAACACGTAATAAAATTTGTTAATTGTATCGTATTAATTTTAATTTCATGTACTAAACACATCAATCCATATGCCCACAAATCGCGATTGTTTCTTTATTATCATCGTTAAAAAAGGCAAAATACAATATGAGTATTGAGTAATATTATTTATCATCATAATAACAAATCATCGATAATCTGACAACTCATTATCCCTCATATTTTCGTCTCTTTCTCTCCCTCCTCATCTCTCTCATATAAATTAAATTGTACAATCTCATTATTTTACATAAACTGCAATATGACCGATAATTTATCATCATGATGATAAATTACGTTATTCAATGCAAAAGCTTATCTCGTTGTTGGCTCATAATTAGTAAAGAAAAAAATACATCAAGGAAACAACATGCATGAAAGCATTTTCTAAACGATCAATACACTAATTTTGATGGTTCCGCTTGTAAAAGGGCCAGAGTTATCCTCATCTTTTTCTAAATTTGTGCAAAGATCATTTCATGAAAAATAAAGTTTAAAATTTAAAACAATAAATGGAATTTTTTCTCTCTCAACCGGGATGCAAGTTCTCAACTGATTGAAGTTCTTCGCACGAATATGGAAGTGCTGAATCCAGCAGTCATCCCACCTATGAACGGAATATATATGGAATATATATATACAAGGCAGTGCATTAAAATCCTTGTTGAAATTCCATGATTTGGGTTTTTCCTCAAGATCAGGTAAGATAAAATCTAAGACACTAAGAGGCAAATACACTTCATTGCTTGACAGAAATTGTTAAAACTAATGTAAAATGGATGCTGCAGTAGAAAAAGTATTACAAACCACAACTCCATACAGAGGTAAAAAGTGAAATCACTGTCCTTAAGTTGTAGCTACCTATGAACGTGTCCAACCTTAAAACATAGTACCATCCAAACTGTCTCATTTACAAGAACAAGATAATACGCGACTACTCTTGTTGATATTATCCACTTCCAAAAGGAAATTCCAGTTAAACGAAGCACCTTCTCAATTCTTCAAGCTGCTGAGCTCATTCGACAATATGTTCAAAAATGTCAAGACATTGGAAACAAGGTATCTATCTTCTTTAGATTGAAGTTCCTCTAGTAAATTGAGCATAGTAAGTCACTCTACAAATTATCAGGATTGCATAGGAACATACACCTTCAGAGCTGGACTTGTGGGTCCGGACAGGAAACCTTACAGGAAAGAGAGAGAAGCTCAAATACCAAAATCCAAAGGGACTATTATTTTATGCTTTTTCTTTCCTTTTTTTTCCCTAATATCCCGAGTGAACATGTGAGATAGATACCAAAAAGAAGCATCACAATAGCCACCTGAACTAATATGCAACTCTACTAGTTACCATTCATTTTATGCTTAAGATATAGCAATCTCTGTCGATTCCTGGAAGGCACAATTCTTGGAAGAGGGATTTATCTCAAAGGCAAGGCATTGTGGAAGGCAGTGAGGAGAGCTCTTGAGGCCGGGAGTATAAACAATGCAGGAACTTGGGAGCCAACAAGGGCATAATCCGCAATTAACCTCCTCGAGTCACTGAGGGGCCGGTGGTTAGGGATCCAGGATTTAGTCTGACGAAGCTGGGATACCTGGATTAAAAAAAAAAAAAGATATAGCAATCTCTGTCATTTCTCATTTCTGACAATTTATTTCTGTGGTCCGTGAAAAATAAGGAAAAAGATATGCTACATTGAATGAAGTGAAATCCTAGAACAAGTCTTAATTCAATCAAACCAATGATGACTATGGTTAAAAAAAAAAGGTTTGTAGAGGAAACTGCTCTTTATGATTGAAGTTTCCACGTATTGGATATGGGTGGTGGCAATAACATAGATACCACAGTATAAGGGTGCTCATATAAGTAAACCAAAACTATCCAAGTGACACAAGACACTTTGTCACTGCAAGTAACACTCAAAATAGTTAGTCCCTTTTTGGTAATCATTATTTGAAAACTCTTTTTTTCACGTACTAATTTCAACCACACATTCACGCAATAATATTCTGCACGTAAACCCAAAATTTTATCCTACTTTTTAACCACAAATCCTCCTAAAAATCATTATTTAAAACATTGTGTTCTCCAATCAAACAGGGGCTTAGTATAGTGCATTGGAGATATAGAATACCAAGGCAACAAGTCGAACTAAGTATGGCTCCATATTTAAGTGTTTGGTACAAACGGACATACTTTAAACCTACGACTGTACAGTGGCATGTCAAATGCTAAAACAAAGATTTGTCACGCAGACTAGTGGAAAAGACTATGACATGTCAGGCACACTACCATTAGAAAACCTGCTGGTTTCGGGTTTCAAGGTTATTACTCAGGTCCTTCAACAGAGGGCATGTGTCTTCCCTAACTCACTATACACAAACTCAACAGGCCATTTCTCCGAAGGAGAGGGAAAGTAAAGATACAAACTCTACTACACTTGAGTTTGGCAAATTGACTTAATCATAAGGGGAAAAAAAATAAAGC
>CAIGRB010048371.1:0-17899 GCA_903798255.1 Fraxinus quadrangulata | reverse complement strand
GTTCTCTGTGTATTGGGCCTAGTATTATTTTCAACTTCTGTCTTGCTTTCTCAAAATGAAATTTGAGTTGTTTGTCTTGCTAGGATTCATTAGACTGTACAATTGCCTCCATGGTTTATTTGAGTCTGACAGAGAAGTAGGAAAATGTTTATACTCACCTTTTTTAAGCTTTTATGCTTATATCCACGTGTTTTGTTAAACTTTGCAGAACTCTTCTGACTTGTAAAAATTGTTTTAATGGCGACAAAAAACTTTGGTCATGATTTTCTGCAATCCACGCGTTTTCCTATTGAGTTAGATAGGCATTCTAGATAGAAATTGCATCCTTTAATAAGCACCACATTCTAAGAAAATGCAAATGGAATATAATACAATGTTCCCCATACTTTTGGATGGAACGAGATGATGTTAAGACATTCATTGATTTTCCCACTGCAAATTTTTTTGTTCAATGTTCCGAAAATTGTAAGATGTGAGAAATCATTATAACTTTAACTGTGTCAATTTTTGCTTTTTTTGGGTGATCTATAAAACCCTTGTGGTTTCGTTGAATTTTCTTATTCTTGAACTTGTTAACTTTTGATCGTCCATCTGTGTACTTTTTCCAGCCACAACTTTGACAAGCTGGCATCTTCTGGTCACATTTTGTTCACTTCATGTTGCAAGATGGATGAAATTGTTCGAGCACAAGCCATTCGATACAAGAGCTGTCATGGGATTTGGCACACTGAATGGGACATCTATTGGACTTCTAAATCTAAGCCTGGGTTTCAATTCTGGTGGATATTATCTGATCCAAGAGCTGTCATGGGATTTGGCACCCTGAATGGGACATCTATTGGACTTCTAAATCTAAGCCTGGGTTTCAATTCTGTTGGTTTTTATCAGGTTTTGTTTTTCCCACTCGGTTTGAAATTATGTTTTCCATCCATTAAGGTTTGACATGTTTTTTTTCATTTGAATGATTGATTCCAAGGTTTTCTTTATAACAAAAAATCACCTAAGAAGTTAAACTATCAGTTGTGTAGTTGTAAATGGGGCAGTTATGAAATCAAATTCCTCTCTCTCGCATCCAAGCCCTAAAGCTATGTTGCTTAAAATCTGCCAGGAGTGTCAATTAAGATTCATTGACCGAGTTCAGTGATGCTCTTTTTTGGAGGATCGTATAGTCTTCTTAGTCTAGGCCAATCCACTCTGGGGATTGGAGAAAGGATATAATGCAGGTATGAGACCTACGTAGAGAGTTAGAGAGTTCAAGTGACTTAGAGTCAACCTCAGTAGATCCTTACTTCTCTAAATAATTCTCTGATATCAAAGCTGATTGCAAGAATGTGCCTTGATATCATTGAGTCTAATTAATTGTCATTTTTCTGGAAAGTAGTTTGTTTATTCCCAGGATGATCTCCTTTAGATCAGATATTGGACGTTGACCTGTCTTTTGGTTGATAAGGTTCTTCTTTGACAATTGCCTCAGATTAAGTTCATGTCAGCAAACATCTATTTCATTTTCTGTTATTTCGTCTGAGTTGCTGTTCCTAAATAGTTTTATCTTCTGGTTCTTGCATTGTAGATGACAAAACTGGCCATTATCCCCTGCACAGTTCTTTTAGAGACTCTTTTCTTCAGGAAAATATTCAGGTTAGATCTTTGCATCCGTTGATTACAAATTTTATCTTGGTTTGTGTTTTACCCATTTGAAAAGAGAAGTGGTGTATTCAAGGATAGTGTGCCCTCATCTTTGAGCCAATGTTTTCTGTTGTTCGTCTAATTATTTTTCTTGCTGAGGTATATTGGTTCTTTTGCAGTATATAAGATTCTGTTTGTCATAAGAAAAAATAAATAAAAACATACTGAAATGCAAATAGAATTATAATGTGTTTGGTCATTAATGAAAATGTGCTAATAAATTTCTCGTTTCAGCATAACATAAAATAATGTTTTAAGTCAAACTTTCCAATAAAGTTTGCTGTCCCTGGATGATTGTGGTGATACTTATTTGGAGTCACTGGTATGCTTGTAATTTTGTTCAAATATTTCTAAGCTGATTGTGCTTGTTTGTCAAACCTTAGGTGTTGTAGGGAATTTCTTTTCTAACTGAGGTTCATGCAAGTCATATATAGGCTGGAAGGCCTACTTTAGCATTTGCAACTATTTTAGATACCAGTTGTTTTACTTTTAGTTGAACCTGTGTTCCCATTCCGCCTGGAAACTACCGAAGGAGATGACACTTGGACCTCTCGATGGTTTTTTTTCTTGAAATTTTACCTTTTTATTATGTTGGGGGAAAGTTAGCTCTCTCGTGGAGGATAAAAAGGATAAACTGCTAATGCCTGGTGAATAATAGACTTCCTAGTCTACTTACTTGAGTAACTTTATTTTTTCTTGATCATTGACATCATATTTCAACTAATTTTCAATTAACCTCGAGATCTAATTCTCGTAAAAGTTCTTGTTTGGTTTATACATTTAAAGAAAAAATAAATAAATCATGGCATTCAGTAGAATGTGCTCCTGGTGAGCCTCTACTGGTAGGTGCATAGCAAGCCGCTCTGCTTTTTAATATTTTGACTTTTACTTTGATCTAAGGAGAAATAATCACTGTTCAGTGTTCACTCTCTAATAGTTTTCTTGTTACCATACTGAAGAGGATCAAATTGGATCTAAAATAGAAAATAAACCTTGGACCGCTGGGTTAAATTCCTGCATGCAAGTTTTGGAAGGTCAACTGTCCGTTTTTGATCTTAAATCCAAGTCCAACAGTGTTTCTTTCATTTTTGTTCTTATGCTGTATGCAGCACCTTCTTTGTCAACTTTTTATTATGTCATCTTGAGTTATTTGGTGTGTACAGGGCTCTCTTTTCGTACATATTCCAGAATCCAAATCTATTTTTGTACATACTTTTGTTTCAAACTTTCACTGCTAATACTTTCTTGACCACCATTTGCAGTAGGAATGTTCAGCTCTCTCTCACTGTTCTTCTTGTGGGTGTTGGAATCGCAACAGTGACTGATCTGCAGCTAAATTTGCTGGGTTCCATCTTGTCTCTGCTTGCAGTTCTTACAACCTGTGTTGCACAAATTGTATCCTCATCTGTTCTCTGCAATAAAATATTCCCCCCAAATCCCCCCCCAAAAGAAAAACAAGGATGCTTAATTTAAGAGAATTTACAATACTAAAATTGACGTCCAAAGAGAACTATTCATTCATTTAGCTAATTTGAGCAGTTATATTACTGAAATTTCAGCGGTCTTTCAGATTTTGCCCATCAAAGATTTGGGATCTTAACTGAATACACTCAGATGACAAATACCATTCAGAAAAAGTTCAAGGTTTCTTCAACGCAACTCCTGTATCAATCTTGTCCATATCAGGCAATCACTCTATTCGTAACTGGACCATTTCTGGATGGGCTTTTGACGAATCAGAATGTGTTTGCTTTCAATTATACCCCTCAAGTGCTGGTGAAGCTCGATATCTTAATCCTTGTAGCTGTTATATACTGCACAATGCAATAACTCAGTTTTTTTTTTTTTTTTTTAATTACAGGCATTTATTGTCTTTTCCTGCCTAATATCAGTTTCCGTGAACTTCAGTACCTTCCTGGTAATTGGGAAGACATCACCGGTCACTTATCAAGTCCTAGGACATCTGAAAACGTGCCTCATTTTGGCCTTCGGCTACATTCTTCTACATGACCCCTTTAGCTGGCGAAACCTTTTAGGGATCTTGGTTGCTATAGTTGGGATGGTACTTTATTCTTATTATTGCATAGTTGAGAGCCAGCAAAAGGCCGCTGCTGAAGCAGCAGCACAATTGTCTCAGGTACTTGCAGTACTTCTCTCTAATATTATTCATCCTTAGTCCTTACTCTATCATACCATTGCTTCATTTCCGTTATTTTTAGAAAATGAAAAATTTGTTGCATTGGTCATCTGTTGTTCCAGTAACAAGTTGGTCCCCAACCTTTAATTATAGTCGCACAATGAGTCCCCCAACGACAGAAAGATTCCAAATCTTTGTTAGATCATCACACGAGTTCCTGGGAACTAGCCCAAATTGGGAAGTAAAATCTAGCTTCAAAAGTTGAGGGTCATATGACCATTTAATAAAGACTTGGACAGGAATTCTGCAAATATAATGGAAGGTTGGAGATCAACTTGTTACTTGAGCAATAGGTCGGAAGCTATAGTGCAATTTTCACTGAAAATTGCCGTGCTGATTTTTTTCATCCTTTTTATGTTTGAAGGCCAAGGAAAGTGAATCCGATCCTCTAATTATTATTGAAAGTGAAGGAGGTATTTTAACTGAAGGTGCTCCAAGAGGCCCTGGATGGATTTCAGACAAGGATCTACAAGCATAAAATTTCGTCGGTATGAATTCATTCACACGGTTCAAAATATATGGACCAAACTTTTCCAGCGATGAAGATTTCGCTGCACGGATTTCTATACTTCTGCTGATCAAGAGTCTATGCTTTTGAAAGATTAAACTTTTATTTGTTAATACTAGATCTTAGAAAGTATTGATGTAGCAGTTTTGTATAAACTAGGATTGCCAATAGAATTGATGATTTCATGCATATTGATTTTGTCTTGGATAAATTTTCCCTTGTGAAACAATGAAGAAATTGCAGCTTTTGAGTATGAAATCGAAATTATGTTAATTACTTCCACTTGACTATTGGTTTCATTGATAGCCATACCCAAGAATAGGGCTGGCTCGGAGCAGCCTGGACCGTTTAGAGAGGCAGGTTGCACAGGTGCTGCTCCCGCCTGGGCTGACCGTGCCGGGCAACTCTTCCTGAGCATTGAGTAGCAGGTTGATATTACAATATATTACACAGTCCTTCATAGGAGTGTCCAAATATTTGCATGATGTGAATGATAAATAATTGTGAAACTTGAATTCTGAGATTTTATCTTGAATTCTGCAAATTCGAATTTAACTTCAATCTATTGAGCAGATGTTTGTCATAGTTCAATAGCCAGGACGATACTTAGGTTGTGTTTGATAGGGTGGAAATTCCATGGAACCATTTTCTAAATTTTTAGGTGTTTGATAGGGTTAATTTTCTTGGCAAAACTTTTTCCCACCTCCCCCCACACGTGCACATTTTCAAGGCTTTTGTGGAAAATCTTTTCCCTCTTAAGTGGTGGGTAAAGGTTTTCCAGGTTCTGATTATTATTATTATTATTTTTATTTTTTATTTTTTTTATTTTTTGGCAATGGAAATAAATTTTATCATCAATTGTAAATTTTTTTTTTATTTTAATAGACAATTTTCATGTAAAACAAAGCTAAACGAACACTAAACTTTGATGAAAAAATAATTTTCTTGGAATTTTTTTTTTTTTTGATAATGGAAACAAATTTTATAACCAATTGTGGAAGGCAATTACCTCCTCTAAAATTCATTTTCTTTCCACCAATTTTTCACCCTTTCAATCAAACGGATCCTTATATTTGAGATTGTCATTTGTCAGATTCTTCATGACGCTATACATGTCTTAACAATGTATTTATTTTATATTAAACTTACGAAAAAATGTATTCACGCTTCACAGCAAAAAATATAGGCAGTTTGAATAACAATGGAAACTTCAAAGTGGTAACTGATTATCAAATGATCTACTTAGACTGGTTGTGAATCTAGCATCAGCTATTTAAGAATCGGGTGAATTTCACAACTACAAATATTTATGGGATCAATTTCAAAATTAATAAATATTTCAAAAATCAGATGTGACTTCAAATTTGTTATTTTTTGTTATAGTGTAATTTGTCACGTGCATGTAAAATTTTGTATCTTTTTCATTTATTTATAAAGAAAACGTGCATTTAAGGTTTGTTTGACACAAATTTTCCTAAACCTCCTTGGTCACTATATCACAACGTCCCAATTGAAGTAACAACAAAACTCGGTTCCATTGAGTAGCCGCAACATCCCAATTGAAGTAACACCACCACAAGTTTCAATCTCTTTCGAATGTTTTAACATCTAATTTTATTTATTTATGAGTAATATATATTTTAAGACATATTTGTAGTTGTATTAGGTGTCTCATCATAACAATTTGATTTCTAATAGGACAAAGCTATTGCAATCAAAATAGGAGATTGAACTATTTTATATAGACATGCATGAAAGTTGAACTCAGAGTCGATTGTTATAGCATGCACAATTATTTGTTCTACGCTTAGAGAACTCAGGCAACAAGCAAAAGTTGCACGAGAGTCAATTGCGGAAGTTTAAGCCCTTGTTTACCAATCTGCATGTGACATTTTATATTCTGGATTTTGGTCTTCAAAAGCAATATGGAGATCATAAGTGGGCCCTCTACCACTTATCATAGACAACACTCTCCTGAAAACATGGAAATATATCAGTGCAGTTTAATGGTAACACGTAGTCACAATTATAGACATGCATATGTTGAAATCACAACTTACCAGATACTTCTGAATATTTTTATCAATCATATCTATATGCTTCATATAAAACTCGAACTCAAATTTCGTGTAAGCCCTTACTGCTGTATTGAAATGTTACCTTACACCTTTTACCCTTTTTCCAAGGTGCATATTTGGATTCTTTAGCATACATTTTTTATACTTCGATGTCTATCATAAACAATACAAAGTCCCTCGCGATCTCCGTATGCATCTTTCAGTCACTTCAAGAACCATTCCCAGGATCTATTATTCTCGTTGCCACCAACACCAAATCCAAGGATGAATATGTTATTATTTGCATCACGTGTGCATGCAGTGAAAAGTGTACACAACTGCAGTATGTACCATCTAATACAACAACTGGAATGTCTCCACCCATCTATTGAACCCCTAATGCGAAATAATGTAGAAATACATCATATTCGTCAGAACCAATACTTGTTTTTTCTCGGTTCTTTACTTCTAGCATATGTAAATAAGCCAGAAGTTTCCCGTAAGACTGCTCAGGGCCCCCCTTTATCATCTTCAGTGCAAGTTTTGTGCTCTCCTAACTTTTCCATAATTTATTGCTACTCAATAATAGTTTATGTAAGGTCCCAAAACAATAAATACCATAGGATCGAAGATCGCAAAGAACAATATAAGTGCAGAATTATAAAAACAACACTTGAATATGCGATTTTTCACCCCGTAGGGTCCAGATGTTCAGTCACAAGGACCTAATCACCCGTTGAACATCCACAAAGGATATAACTCTAGATCTACTAAGTATCAAAGAAGAATACATACAATGTAATCACAAATCCAACATCTAATCTATACACACTTTATACAAATTACACAAAGAACGGATTTACAGAATCACTAAGATCAATTACAGCTCAAGAACATGAAGAACCCTAATCAACACTCAGAAAGAAGGGAGAACAGAGAGACGAAGAGAGAGTTTAGAAGAATCTCGAATGCCAGTACATCAAAAGGTCAAGTTAATCAAATAAGGTGAACAGTTGTAGTCCAAGGGCAGATTGTCAACCATGTATAGGCTGATTAATAATTATCAAATGAAGCCAGCAACCCAGTATTACTTAGAGGTCCAATGCAACAAGTAAATGGCCCAGCCCAGAAGTATAGTGAGGCAGCCCATTTCAATTAACAATCTCCACCTTGTTGAACTATACTATGACTACTTTAATGGATCTAGAATAGGCTATACTTCTTTGCTTCATATGCTCCAAAGAAAAACCTGCAAAAAGAAAACACACAATTAGTTCAGCTTTATTCAAATAATATAGCTTGAAGTTCTAATTATCACATCAAGTGATATTCAAAATCTTCAAGCAATCTCTAAATTTATTTAGAGGCAAAACCTTTGTCCCCATATCTGAAGGATTGTATTCTGTTGGAATTTTAACCAAACTGATCAAATCTTTTTCAGCCATATTTCTTACAAAATGAAATTTAATATTTATGTGTTTCGTTCTATCATTATAAACAGGGTTTTTACTAAGATGAATGGCACTTTGGTTATCAGTATATTTATCAACAGAATCATCAGCAAAACCAATTTCATTTAGCAAGCCTTTTAGCCGCATACTTTTTTTCACAGCATCACGCGCAACAATGTATTCAGCTTCAGTTGAGGATAAAGCAACCAATTTTTGTAGTTGTGACTTCCAACTAATACATCCATTACACAAAGTGCAAATATAAGAAGATGTGGATCTTCTATTGTCTAAGTCACCAGCAAAATTTGAATCAGTGTAACCCTTTAACTTTATACTTTCTTTGCTCCTTTTAAATTCTAAACTTAATTCAGAGAAACCTTTTAAATATCTTAGCATCCATTTTACAGCTAACCAATGAATTTCACCCGGATTAGACATAATATGCTTAAGATACAAATACCATGGGCCAAATCAGGTTTGGTCAGATCATTAGGTACATAATAGAGCTTATAATATTAGCATAAGGAACATTTTGCATTCTACAAAATTCATTTTCAGTTTTAGGTGATTGATCACTAGTCAATTTAAAATGATTAGCAATAGGTAAAGAAACAGGTTTACACTCAAGCATAGAAATTTTTTCAAGTATTTTTTTCACATAGGAACATTGTTTCAACAACAAAATGCAATTATTTCTATCCCTCGTTATTTTCATTTCAAGTATTCTTTTAGCTTCACCCAAATCTTTCATTTCAAATTCAGTTTTTAACTTGGATTTAATAAAGTCAATTTCAGATATATCATAGCATGCAAGTAACATATCATCTACATATAAGAGCAAATAGAGAGATTCAGGTCCACCTGACCCTTTGAAGAAAAACATACTTACTTCTTACAAAACCTAATTTTTGAACAAATGTATTAAACTTGATATACCACTACCCGGTGGCTTGTTTCAGCCCATACAAAGACTTTTTCAGCAGACAAACCTTTTCAGTTCTGGATTTTTCCTCAAATCCCATTGGCTGATTCATGTGTATAGTTTGATTCAAATCACCATTTAGAAAAGCTGTTTTAACATCAAGTTGATCAAACTCCCAATTAAAATAAGCAGTCAGAGCTAACAGAATTCTNATCAGCACACCCTTCATGTGTAGAGAATTTTTTTTTTTTTTTTTTTTTTTCAGTAAACCCCTTAGCAACTAACCTAGCTTTATACCTCTTATTTTCAGAATCAGAATCCCCTTGTTTTATCTTATAAATCCACTTGCAGTCAACAACCTTCTAATTTTCAGGTCTATCAACCAAAACCCAAGTTTTATTTTTGATAAGAGAATTCATTTCTTCATTCATAGCTCTTTCCAGAATTCAAATTCAGAACAATTAATAGCATCATCAAAAGACACAGGTTTTGAATTTATAGAGTCAAGAACAGAAAATAAGGTAACAAAATCATCATTGTTTAATCTAGTTGAAGGTTTTATTGCTCTCATTTCTCTATTTCTGGTTAACTGGTATCACTGAGAGCAGATTAAGAGGTTTTAAGCTCAGTTTCAGATTCAGTTGGCTCAGGAAAAAGGTCAGTTTGAGTAGACTCCACCTCAATAAAATCATCTTGAACAGCAGCATTTTCAGATTCATTTTCTAGAACAGTTTCCTTAACAGATGTACATTTAGGAGCTTTTTGATTTGATGATTCATAACAAGGCATATCATCTTCATTAAAAATGACATTTCTACTAATAATGACTTTAAAACCATTTTGGCACTTGACCCACAGTCTCTACCCTTTAACGTCTTCTTCATATCCCAGAAAGACACATTTTTGGGATCTTGGTTCAAGCTTACCTTCACTTTGATGTGAGTAAGCAGTGCAGCCAAAAACTTTTAATCTAGTATAATCAGGAATTTTACCAGACCACAATTTTTCAGGGACTTGAAAATCAATGGCACTCGAAGGACTTCTATTTATTAGATAGGTTGCAGTTTTTAGGGCTTCCCCCTAAAAAAATTAGGAAGATCATAACTGTAAAGCATACATCTCACTTTTTCTAAAAGGTATCTATTCATTCTCTCAACAACTTCATTTTGTTGAGGTGTGTATGTTACAGTTCTATGTCTTAAAATTCTAGATTCTTTACAAAGTGAATTAAATTCTGAGTTACAAAACTCAAGACCATTATCAGTCCATAGTGCATTGATTTTCTTATTTGTTTTGTTCTCATCAACGGTTTCCATTGTTTAAAAACTTTAAAAGTATCAGATTTGTGCTTTAACAGAAATGTCTAGATTTTTCTTGAGAATCATCAACTATAATTAAATAAAATCAAATCCACTTAGATTGTTTACAGATGCTGGACCCCAAAGGTTAGCATGTACATAATTAAAATTGAAGAAGATTTATGTGTTTCAGTTTTAAAAGGTAACCTTTTCTACTTTCCCAAAATACAATTTTCACAAAAATCTAACTGTTTGATTTCATCTTTACCAAAATAACCAAGTTTATTTAAAATGGTAAGCCCCTTTTCAGAAATGTGACCAAGTCTCTTTTGCCAAATTGGAGACTTATTAGATTCAATGTTTAAGGCCGCAGAGTAGTGATGAATTACAGGATCAGCAGAGACAGTATAAATCCCATTCAGTTTCAGAGAAGATATGATAGATTTTTTCCTTGTTTAAGTCTTAAGAGACCCTTTTGAATCATTATAATAAATCTGTCATCTAATTGACCCAAAGAAATCAAATTTCTCTTAAGCTCAGAAACATATATGCCGTTATCAAGTTCAAGGATGTAGTTGTTCATAGATAGCTTGATCTTTCCAATTCACTTTATTAGACAACTCATGTCAGAAAAATAATTTTTGTCCTTCACTAATTTCAACAAATTCAGAAAAATAATTTTTGTTGGGACACATGGAAAGTGCACCCAGAATCAGGGACCCATTCTTTTGGATCTCTTTTAGTAATACTTACAAGGACAACTCCTTGAATATCAGGGTCATTCTTGCAGACCAAGGCTGCAGAGCCTTCATGGTTATTCTTATCCTTCATATCAAAGATTTTCTTAAAACAATCTTTGATTAAATGGCCTGCCTTTCCACAGTAATAACACTTCCTGATTTGATTCTTGGATTTCACATGATTTTTGTTCTTTTCTTTGAATTTGAAATTCTGTGACTTAGCTTTCTTTTGAGGATTAAAATTAAAAGTAGGCTGCTTCTTATTAGGATTCCACTTCTCCTTTATGTACAACCCTTCCCCATATTTAGGATCTTAGAATGAACTTTTAGCTCAAGTTCTTTATTTCTTAAGGATGAAGTAACAACATCAACAGTGAGATCCTGACCTCTACATTCTAAAGCAGTTCTGATATCTTTATATTTATCACTAAGAGAGTTTAAAAGAGCAACAACTTGTTGATCATCAGAAAGTTCCTCATCATAGTTTTCTAAGTCCTGAATTAATTTTGTGAATTTGTCAAGATTATCTTTCAAATCAGATGAGAGGTCAAATCTAAAATTGTAGAACAGCCTTTGGAGATAACATTTATTAGGCATAGTCTTGGTCAGATAAATAGATTCCAATTTAGTCCGTAAGGCTTGTGCAGAGGTAGTTTTACCAACCTTTCTAATCATATTATCAGACAAATGCAAGAAAATGGAACTCCATGCAGTATCATCAAGTTCCTGTCTACTATAGGCACTTATTTCTGCAGTCCATTGATCATTAAGGGCTGTAACACACCTTTGATGAAGTAAAACAACCCTCATCTTTTGGCACCAGAGACTAAAGTCTCCAGTACCATTATGTGTCTCAAGTTCAAACTTATATGCAGTAGATATGATGACAAATAATTTTCACAATTACAATTATACAATACACAGAGTATAATGATCCAGACAATATATACAATTGATCAAGATAAGTGAATAACAGAGATAGCAAGATAATCACAAGTATATGAACTTAAATGCAATTCACAAATCAGTCAATTATAATTTAGAAACAGCATAGTTTCAGTTTTGAACAAGGTTTAAGGGGTGACAACCCTTTGAACCCACAGCTCCCTCAGATTCCCAGACCTTCGCTGGAGGTCTTGGACAAAGGAAAGCAATAGAGAATTGCTTACCTTAATAACCAAGTTCAAACACTGAATAATGGTATGAGAAATTAAAGAGGGGGTTCGAAGATAATACCAGATTCTGAAACGTCAATGTTTTAGAATGAAGAAAGTAATGAAAAAATACCAGACTCCCTCCAATAGTTATAGTTTGAATGTAGAACAGCAACGAGTCACCAAGACTCAGTGGAAACCACATGTGAGTCACAGACTCAACCAAGAATCGGAGTGAGTTAATCCAACTCACCAGACTCAGCAAGAGTCAGGAACCAGAATCACTAAGACTCAGTAAAAATATGGGATTAACTAGGAGTTACAATGAGCTAAGGCGAGTGAGCATGAAAAAATAATTTTTCCTCACAAAGAACCACTCGACTACCCAAGAACTGCTTTAAGGAACCTAAAGAACCAACAACCCTAACCCATAGACGAAGCTCTGATACCACTTGTAAGGTCCCAAAACAACAAATACCAGAGGATCGAAGATCACAAATAACAATACAAGTGCAGAGTTTAAAAAAAACACTTGAACACGCGATTTTTCACCTCGTAGGGTCTGGATGTTCAGTAACAAGAACCTAATCACCTGTTGAGCATCCACAAATGATATAGCTCTAAATCCACTAAGTATCAAAGAAGAATATTACAGATGTTCGAAGAAACCTTTGGTTTTTTCGTATTACTCTCGCCTCAACAATACAGATACTGTAATGATAAATCCAACATCTAATCTATACACACTTTATAGAAATTGCATAAAGAATGGATTTACAGAATCATTAAGATCGATTACAGCCCATGAACATGAAGAACCCTAATCAACACTCAGAGAGAAGGGAGAACAGAGAGACGAATAGAGAGTTTAGAAGAATCTCGAATGCCAGTACATCAAAAGTCAAGTTAATCAAATAAGGTGAACAGTTGCAATCTAAGGACAGATTGTCAACCATGTGTAGGCTGATTAATGATTATCAAATGAGGCTAGCAACCCGATATTGCTTAGAGGTCCAATGCAACAAGTAAATGGCTCAGCCCAAAAGTATAGTGAGGTAGCCCATTTCAATTAACAGTTTAGCATGTCCTTCATAATATCTACAAATCTGTATATAGTTCGCGAGCAGACAAACTTGTACTTGATGCTGATAAAATAAAATCACTTTGAAGACACTCATTGTTATAAAGTAATAGCGTGAAGGGAAAATACTTTCTACTTCAATTTATTCAATAAGCAATGGCCTTTATATAGGCATTACATCAACATAATGACAGAAAAAAAAGCAACAACCAACCCACTATCTTTAACATATACTGAAACAATAATCAGATTCCTAAAGACGATGACAAATGCAACAAACTAAAAGACTCAACATAAAATAAATTAAAAATATTGAAGACTTGGTCAAATGACCCATTGCACGAATATATGTTATCACCCATTCTATAACTAATATCAACAAAAATCAGATTAAGAATCAATCTGCAATGCTTAAAGACTCAACATAAAATAAATTAATAATATTGAAGACTTGGTCAAATGACCCATTGCACGAATATATGTTATCACCCTTTCTTTAACTAATATCTACAAAAATCAGTTTAAGAATCAATCTGCAATGCTTTTCCTAAAGCAGCTTTAGCTTACTTTGAAGATCAAACTCCAAGCATACTTTGATGCTTCATAAAAACAACTGACTTGAGTGGTTTAGTTAAGATATTTGCAATCTGTTCATCACTTTTGCAAAACACCAAATCAATAAGACCATCCTTACATAAATCACACAAAAAGTAATACCTCATAACAATATGTTTGCTTCTGACATGTAAAACTGGATTTTTTGAGAGCTTTATTGCAATTGGACCTTGCTGTTGGTTGTATAAAACTTCAAGTAACCTCCCCAACTAAATAGCTTGAATGAACTTGATGCTACAGTAACGAACTCAGCTTTCGTAGTTGACAAAGTCACTATCTGTTGCTTCTTAGATGACCATGTAATAGTTCCAGAATTCAACATAAACACTGCTCCAAAAGTGCTCTTTCTATCATCAAGATCTCTAGCATAATCACTATTTGAACCAATCAAACTTGACCTTTCATCCCTTTTGTATAGAATTCCAAAATCTACAGTACCTTTCAAATAGCGAAAAATTCTCTTTGCAGCCAATAGATGAACTTTAGTTGGATTATTCATGTATCTACTAATTAATTGATTGCGTGCATGATGTATGGTCTTGTAGATTTCATATACATAAGATTCCAAATGATATGTTTGTACAGAGTTGTAACGCCCCAAACTTTATTGACTTATTTTGAGGTGTTATCGATATCATTTCATAATCAAACTTGAAGCGAAAATATTTAATTGAAAATGAAAACCTTCAATTTATTTGAACATTCATATACTGAATTAAATAAACATAACAGCCATGAAAATTTAGAACAGAAATAAAGAAAAATACAAAATATCTTAACAAAATTTATTGATTAATGTTTTCTTGAAATTTTATTTGGGCCACCCGTGCACCGTTTAGCCATTATCCACTTTGACAGATCTAACTTGAAATGTTAAAATTTGAAGAAATAAGTAATTTAAACTCAGTAATATACGTGCGTCCAAAATAATACAATAAAATTTTAAACATAAATTTATAACATTCCATACCACCATTTCATCAAGAGCAGTCGGAGATCAATCGAATGTTCTAACACATTTCTGTACAAACAATTGAGAAAACCCGAAGGAAATCTCATATTTCATTTCATTAAGACCCATAGGTCAATTGGCATTTCATGAAATAAATTATGTAAAAAAATTATAATATTGTAAGGACGGATCAACTTGCACATAACATCCTACCTTCAGTGGATCAAAGAATTTTTTGTAGGATTAAAATACGGGTTGCACTCCTTTCACTCAAAATTCTAAATAAAACTTTGAATATGAATAATAGTGGTGTATGTTTTCTTTTGATTTAAAATAAATGTTTAAAAAAGAAGAACACCAAACAAGCTTATTATACAAGAGAATTTGTTTGGATTTAAATTTCAAATCCTCTTTATCTACACACATACACATCACTTTGCAAAGAAAATTTCACCATTCACGTGCACATGCCAAAGAAAATTCCACCATTATTTGTTTGGATTTAAATTAGTAAAATCTTGACTTCCATTCTTAGATAAGTAAAATATGGTAATTTGCAAATAAAAAACATCCGTGAGTTTGGCTCCAGTACTTGAGATAATGCCTTGTATATTGACTTTCTATTAATTAAATTAATTAATATTATATTCACTTAATATAAAAGAAAAAGTCATGAATGTTTTGATTCATATGTAGATTAATTTTCGTAATGATAGTAAGCTATAAAATCATAGAGATTTATAACATATTTTACTCTTAATTTCATTAAATTATATATATACACATGTGTGTATTGATTATTAAATTTGATTGGCACGTTAATCGTTTAGGGCATGCATTGTTCATTCTACTGCAAGATAAAGTTAATCACAAGAATAATAGAATTATTAAGTACACACTAAATAAATATTAGGAAAGCATAAACATCTATCATGTTAATTACATGCGACGTTACAAATACATAATTTATTCGGACATGATAATTATGAGAATTAAGTAGGTGGTGTTACAAAATCCTATCCCTTAAAATAAATTTCATCCTTGTAATTATCTTATCTAGGTTAAAAGTTCTGGGTACATGATCTTGATCCCCTCTTCTCCAGACTTCTGAAAAAAAAAACTACCTTCTTTTCAACGCTTCCTATTGTCGGGTAAATACTCCCTAACCAATCCATTCATAAGATGACATTAAAAACCATCATCTCTAAAATGTACATGGGGCTGTAAATCCCTTTCCATTCATTTTGATTGTCCTAGTCATTGATTGGTATTAAGTGTATTGTCTAATGGGATAGTAACTTCTAGATCACTAACGGCTTCTTCTGAAAATAGTACAAGATTTAGCAATAAAAAGAATATAAATTATAGGAATGTAAAATTCATATTTTTTCCTCCTTATTTTATGTGCTTATATGATTAATCAGTGTTAAAATGTACTCATGACATTCATATTTTGATTTAGGTGGTAATTCTATGGATATGACGTAATTTGGAAGAATAAGCGAACAAGGACCAAAATGAAAGAAAATGAAGTTTGGGGACCGAAATACAAATACAAAAAAGTCATGTGGAACCTCACGATGAAGATTTGAGAGTGTTGCATGAAAGAAGATATCAAAGGGATGAAATATCTTCAAAGTATGATCACACATCAATTTTCAATCGAAAAGGTTATGCACCAGTTTTCAGCCTCATATTGAGACCCACGTTTGATATGGAAAACGATTGAATTTGAAGATGATATCTGATGCAACGTTGTAACCCTTTGAGTTAGTTTTCCAAGGCATATTTAATTGCCTCAATCGAATATCGAGAGAGAAAGTTATGATAAAAATATTGAGAGCTGTTCAGCTACCGAAAATTAAGCGAGGCACGGGCCCTCGCCTGCAGAAGAGACGCGCGTCCCAGACCAAAAATGCCTCGCTTGAGGCTTCCAAACCCCCCAAAAATGCCCTAGGTTGCACTAGGCGTGCGCCTTAAGGCTAAAAAGGAAAAGATCCGATTTTTCTTATTTTTGTTTTGGTAACAATTTAATGCAATCTTTTTGGCATCATTTGAATACCAAACTCACTCAACCCAGAACGTAAAGAATGCCTTCAAAACTCCATTTTTCATTATTTCTCTCTTAGATTCATGAATTGTAACTAAACTTTTACACTTGGTCGAAGAAAATTGAAGTCTCGGAAACACCTATTGTGAGATCTAAATGATTTTTTTATTGTTTAATTCTTATTTTGTGTACTGAATATTCTTCTACACTTATTTCTATGATTGTTATGTTAAATTGTTAGGACGCCTACTAGTTTGTTATTTGTTACAATCTACCGCTAAGTTAAATATCAAATCCGTAATTGTTTGATTCCTTGAACTTTTGAAGTACTAGGATTCAATGATTTTCTGCGATAGAGGTTATTGAATATTAAGAAGAATGTTTAAATAGATTGAATGCAACCGTTGGTGTTTGTGTTATCTAATTTATCGATTTCTCTATTGTGTAAAGCTGGTATTAAATTTAATCTTGAGCGTTGATCTGGGATTATTTAATAATTGGGATTAATTAGAACGCTGGTTTCTAACTAACTAAAATTAAGGAGAAATAGTTATTAATTCCAACGATGAATATTCAAAATATGAATTGAATTATCATTGCATCTGTGATCAATTGTGGAGATGGACTTAGACGAAGGTTATTCTTTTGATTATTTTCGTTAATTTAATTTTCATTGTTATTGATTGCATTATTTTTAATTGTTTGCATAAAAAATCCCCCAATCATTGTACGAAATATAATATATTGAATTACACACTATTCATGGGATCGACCCTTACTGCCACTAGTACATTTGATGCGAACCACATAACAACGGTGACTACGAAATCCACAACTAGATTGATGCGGAACCCAAGAACGCCAATTAAATTCGGTTTTGGATTTGAACCCAACAAGGTGAACCAAAAAACCCAATGATAACGACGATGAGTTGAAACAAAATTAGCCAAACTAGGGAGGGAGTTGTTAGTGTTTACCAAAGTCTCCTCATCTTCACACTCTTCCTCATTTTGGTTTACTTCCAACTCCTCCTTCACCTTCGAAGACTCTACTTCAATTTCCTTTTACAACTCTGCTTTCCCTTTCGAAATTTCACACTCAATTTTTTTTTCACACACTTGAGGCACATACCTTTTTTACTCAAAATCAACCACCTCACTATTTTCTCTCGAGCTCACCACTTCATCA
>CAIGRB010048347.1:3560-18136 GCA_903798255.1 Fraxinus quadrangulata | reverse complement strand
TATTTACATTGTGTTATATCTACTTAAGTGACAAAGCGTGAATTAAGTTATCGAATTTACATATTTACCTTTCTTATTACACTTTGAGTTTATATCTTGTGTATTAAATAGTTTTGAGACTAATTGTCGAAAAAATTTCAAAAACCAATTCACCCCCGCTTGGTTAGTTAATCTTGGGTTATCATTAGGGTTCAAGTACATGAATTCCCACTTGTTTCCATAAGTAGTTGAACGAGATTAGGAAACTGAATATTCAGCCACCGAACATAATTATGTGACCGCATAGTTCATTTGCATGCGGTCGCATATTTCATGGAAAATCGACATTTTAATTCCCTGAAGTAATGTATATAGCCGCACGGGAGACAACACTATGCAACCGCGTAGTGTTGTATAACTTCCAAAATTTGTGTTTTAGTCCTCCAACTTGGGTTGCTTGAGTCTTGACCTATTTCCTTGTTTCTTCTTCATCTAATGCTTTATTCCTTAGCTCAATTTGACATCAACATCTTCGCATCTTCATTTCCTCTTCCGGTTCATCTTTTGGTTATTTATATCTTGGTCACTGAACTTTGCTTTTCCTTCATTTTGATCATTTTTCCACTTGTTTCTCCTTATTTCCGCTACATTCATCACGTTATCTTGCAAAACGTAAATTACATAAAATTAAGTTATATTCCAACATATTAATCAACAACTATCCATGTTTTGGTAGTATAATAAGTGTGTAAAAACGTACTTATCAAACTCTCTCAAACTTAAACTATTGTTTGTCCTCGAACAAAACTATAACTTAAATTTACATAAAACATGGTTTAACAATCTGCCATGTCTCAGGATTGGAATTTATTAATCAACCAAATGAAAAATTTCAACAGTGCAAAAATAAATCAATCACACATATTACATGCATAACCCGATGTGTGTGTATGTGAAAACTCATATCAACATATTAAGATCGCGATTAGCTCCACACCTGACTCATATTAGTCATATATTTCCTTACTTCGCTCGAGAAATACACACCCTCCAAACTTATGCTTTTCACTGAATTTTCTCGGGGTGCATCCTAAGTTAAACATATTCAATTATATTCCTTACCCTCTCTTAGCTTGGATAGATGTCACCATTACAAGTTCACACTTCAACAAATCGAGATTCTCATATAATTTTTTATTACTTCAACCTTTAAGATTGAACTAAGTTACTTTCCTCTCATCAAATGTATAGTTCTATCAACCAAATGTCTAGGGCATAATAAATGTAGTCGTGTCTTTATTTATTTATTTTGTTATTATTTTTTAAATATTTTCTCTTTTGCTTTCTATATAACCCATGTAACGAGCTTTAAACTGATAACTCCCAAGTGAGATGACCATAGGATACCAGGTTTTAAATCACCCTTACAGGCTTAATCACCCGAATTATACAAGCTCGAGAAGATGCTTTTATTTACTCAAAAATTAGTGCAATGCCCCTTTTCTTTTAGACATTCAATTTCTAAAACTAACCTCTAATTTAAAATTTTTCACCTCGTCTTCGTCTCATTGGTTTTAGACAATTCACACAAGATAATTTTCATGCATGGAATCCTTACTCATCTCAATGGTTCCCTGTAACAACTCAATCATCTCCAAACTACCCTATAGTTGGATTATGGATTAATACTATATAGGTTACTTGGGTTTACTTACTATGTTCAACTATTCTCTACATAATCAATCGAATCACTAACTCAATAAGTTAAACATGAGTATCGTGCATAGAGAATGTCAGGTTTCATATAAACAAATTTTGACTAATCTAATATTGCACTATTTTCATTATTCACCGTTCATATCTATTCCAATATGAAACATCGTAACCGGAATAATTGTCAAACATATGCAAGAACACATAACTATAACTATAATCTGATGCTAGAAGAAAAAAAACTGAAAATAAATGAATAAAAACTGCAATATATATATAGCACACATAATCACACAAAAGTTGTAGTAAAATGATGAATGCCCACCCCCAAACTTATCTAGAACATTGTCCTCAATTTCTAAACATGCCTACCAAAGGGAAGGATATCACTTGAATACTGAAATAAATCAACATAAAGTTTGAACGATGTCTAACCTGAAAAATGCTCAATTGAAAAAAATAAAACAAGAAATGAAAAGAAACCTAAAAACAAAACTAATATACAAAAAGGTAAAGTGGAGGAACTTCTTCCACTGCAGGCACATGTTGTCCATAAACTATATTGAGACGCTATCCATTCACTTATTTCAATTACCTCATTTGCAAGAGGAATATCTACCATCGTTAGAATCCTCAATTTCAATTGCCCTATTTTCAAAAACTTGTTTCACCACGAAAGGGCCAGTCCACCCAGATCGAAGTTTTCATGAGTGTTTATAAAGTCTAGAATCATACAAGTATACTTTCTGATTTGATTCAAATGTTTTCCCAAGAATGTTATTATCATGAAATGCTTTCATTTTTTACTTGTATATTTTAGAATTCTCATATACATCATTTCTCAACTGAAACTTTCTAAACTTACCCCCTCTTCAAGGTCAAAGTTAAAGTATTTGATGGCTCAATAGGCTCAGTGTTCAAGCTCTACAGGTATATGGCAGGGCCTTTCAAAAATAAGTCTATAAGGTGACATGCATAAGGAAGTCTTAAAAGTTGTACGGTAAGCCCAAAGTGCATCATTTAGTCTTAAGGACCAATCTTTACGATTGGGGTTGATTATGCCCAAAGAATAATGCAGTAATTATAGCACATGTTTGGAGTGTCGATTCCACAGGGATGTGAAAAAATACTCAAGGGTTCAACAAATTAGGTTTTCGTGAATTTTTTGAAAATGTTTGTTTTTTGAAATAAAATTTAAATATCAATGGATCAAGCAATGAAATTAAAATTTATGAGTTAAAATAGTGTAGCGTTGGAATTTTCTCATTTGGATCGGATCATTTAACATCAATTATTCATTTTTATAACTCAATTAGAGGCTTTCATCCCGGCACTATAATCGGAAGATTTATCGTTAAAAACCAATTTAATTCAAATGTAACCCTAAAATCTAGATTTTCTCTAACAATTTCTCACAATTATTTATTGAAATTAGATTATAAATCGACCATATACATCAAGCATAAGGTAGTAAATAATCACACCAATAAAATAAATGAAATTAAAATTCAACAAGTATTTCGATCGTTCGATAGAAAAAGTATGACTAATATCTCTGAAAAATCTAATAATAGTTAAACCAATTTCAAAATAAATTTATGAAGGGAAAATCTAAACCTAGAATTATTTAACAAAAAATAACAAATGACATAAATAAAAGACGTGAAATCACCAAATTCAATGAGTTCCTCCCTTACTCTACCAAATTGTTTAGTTCTTCATGGAGTTCTTGAGCCAAAAAATGAGATAAGAGTATATGGAGGCGTTCCCAATATGTATTCTATTGTTAAGTACTTGTAGGTGTCAAAAATTGGATGAAAATCACGTCCAAATTGGTTTTCAAAATAGTTCCAATCGAATAAGGAAAGTTGTCTTCACATACAGATTTTGTCTTTGCATAGCAGTCAGTATTTTGGTCATAAATTTATCTTCCGATATCCGATTTATGCAATAAAAAGTGATTTGAGAAGATAACTCAAAGTGCTACAACATTGATAGATATATATTTCTTCCAATTCAAACTTTTACTATGCCAAAAAGGGGTCTCTATCATCAGCTAAAAATCTAGAATATATTTTGTGCGAATTAGAAATTGATTTTGATCATATTCCATTCCTTTTTTAGTTCGAATTACATCCAATTATCTCCTTAAAATCTTCAAAGTATCGTTTTGTGGTCCAAATCAACTATTGAGTATTTGTCATTTGGTCCTCAAACTTTCTTTTTCTTTCATTTTGGTCCCTTTTTTTCTTATTTCTTCCCAATTCCGCTACATTCATCATGTTGTCCTGCAAAACATAAATTACATAAAATTAAGCCATATTCTAACATATTAACCAACAAATTTCCATATTTGATGGTAAAATAAGTGTGTAAAAATGCACTTATGAGGGTTTGCCATTTTCTCCAAAATTTGTTTGATTTCCCTACAATTCTACTTGTCCACTAGTTTGGGAGTGATAAGCAATAGAAATCTTATGAACAACTTAATACTTTTTTATTAGTGCTTCAAATGAACGGTTGCAAAATTGTGTGTTTCTGTCACTAATAATAACTCGGGTATGCCAAACCTATACAAGACATTTTCTTTAAGAAATTTAACAACCATTTTATTATCATTGGCCCTACAAGTTGTTGTCTCTACCTATTTAGACACATAATATACAGTCACAATGATGTATAAGTAACCAAAAGACGGTGGAAAGGGTCCCATGAAGTCAATTCCCCAACAATCAAAATTTCTATCACTAAAATGGGGTTCAAGGGCATCGCATTACGCCGGGACAAAGCACCAAGCTTTTGGCACCTCTCACAAGATTTACAATAAATATTAGTGTTTTTAAACAAATTGGGCCAATAAAAACCACATTGCAAATTTTTTGCAGTGGTCTTTTTATGGAAAAATGGCCTCTACATGCTTGTGCATGACATAAATTGAGTACGCTATGTATCTCCTCATCGGGGACACAACGTCTCAAAATCTGATCAAGGCAGTATTTAAATAGACATGGGTCATCCCAATATTACTTACGTACCTCAATCATGAACTTTCTCTTATCTTGTGCACTCTACTCCACTGGAATTTGACCTGCATCCAAGTAATTTACAATGTGAGCAAACCATGGTAGAGAGAAAATAGAAAATAAATGCTTATCTGGAAAGTAATCTCTAATTGGTAATGGATTCGCATTGTCCTCAAAAGTTAGCCTTAACAAATGGTCGACTACCACATTCTCCACTCATTTTTTATCTTTAATGGTGATGTCAAATTTATGTAACAGTAAAATCCACCGTATTAAATGCACTTTAGCGTCCTTCTTTGCAAGAAGGTACTTAAGGGTTGCATGATCTGTGAAAATTATAATGGGAGAGCCAATCAAATAAGAGCAAAAACTAGAGCGAGTAACTATTTTTCAGTAGTGGAATACATTTGAGCACCGTTTAGAGTTCTACTAGTAGATTACAAAAGGCTTACCTTCCATTCATTGCCCAAGGACAGCACCTACCGCATAATCACTCACATCATACATAATCTCAAATGACAATGTCCAATCAGGTGGTTGCATTATGGGTGCTGAAGTTAGCTTGTCAATCAGCATTTCAAATGCCTCTTGGCAAGTTGGGGTCCATTCAAAAGTGGCATCTTTGGGTAAGAGGTTACATAATGGTCTAGATATTGATGAAAGATTCTGTATAACCTTCTATAAAAACCTAAATGGCCTAAAAATAATCTAATATCTTTTGTTGTCTTAGGTGTAGACAATTTAGAGATTAATTCAATCTTAAATTTATCAACCTCTATCCCCTTAGACGAAATTACATGTCCTAAGATAATTTCTGAATGTACCATAAAATGACACTTCTCCCAATTCAAAACTAACCCCTTTTCCTTACACAGGGTTAAAACTATCTTCAAATTCAACAAGCGTGCATCAAAAGAGGTTCTAAAAACAGTTAGGTCATCCATGAAAACTTCCATTCAATTTTCTACCATGTCACTAAATATGCTCATCATGCATCTTTGAAAAGTAGCAGAAGCGTTACATAATCTAAATAGTATCCTACAAAATGCATTGGTACCAAAAGGATAAGTAAATGTGGTTTTTATCCTGGTCTTCTAAAGATATTTCAATTTGATTATAACCAGAATAACCATCCAAGAAACAGTAAAAGGGATGGCCAGCCACACGCTCCAGAATTTGGTCCAAAAAGGGAAGAAGAAAATGGTCCTTGTGCTTGGCAGTATTTAACTTCCTATAATCAATGCACATACATCATCCAGTCACTGTTTTAGTGGGAACTAATTCATCTAATTCATTCTTTACCATTGTGACACCTGACTTTTTAGGGACCACTTATGTTGGACTAACCCATTTACTATCTACAATTGGGTAAATGATACATGTATCTAACAGTTTTAACACCTCATTTTTCACTTCTTTCATTAGGTTTAACCTACGCTGTGGGTCTCTTTTAGGACTTATTTCCTCTTCTAGGTGAATTTTATGTGAACAAATTAAATGACTAATACCCTTAATGTTAGTTGGTCCATCCCAATGTAAATTTATGCTCATTCAGAATATTTAAAAGCTGCTCACCTTGCAAAGCATTTAATTCTGAAGATATAGTTAGAGGAAAAGTATCACCTGGTCCAAGAAACACGTGTTCAATCCTGGGGACAGCAGTTTCAACTCTGGTTTGGGACTCTCAATATTTGATGATTGCTGCCTACCACTCATTTCTGGTAATTTTTCAAATTTGCCCATGGTGATGTCCCATAATTCTGAGATTCTGAAAAAAAAAAAAAAAAAAGGCACAAATGTTAGCATATTCCTCATTATCACAACTTGCTGAATTTTTAGAATTTAAGAGAAAAGAGTTCAAAGGGTCAAAGTCAGCAGTTGCATATACTTCCTCCTAAGTGAGTACATCAATCATGTATGTTTGATAGCATTCATCATTCTCCCTGGGTTGCTTAGTGATGTGAAAAATATTGACTTCTAAAGTCATGTTCCCAAAACACAACTTCATTAAACCATTCCTGCAATTTATAAGAGCGTTAGTGTGGCAAGGAAAGGTCTACCAAGAATGATAGGTATTTTAGAATCAACATTCACATCAACATTCAAGTCTAGAACTAAAAAATCAACAGGATAATAAAATTTGTCAATTTGTACTAAAACTTCCTCAACTACTCCTCTAGGTCTTATGGTGGACCGATCAGACAGTTGTAAAACTACAGATGTAGGTTTTATCTCATCTAAGTCTAACAACAAATAAATAGCATAAGACATGAGATTAACACTAGCTCCTAAATCCAGATGGGCATGTGCAAACTGACAGCTCCCAATGATGCAAGAAATAGTAGGACAACCAGGGTTCTTATAATTTGGTGGGATCCTTTGCTCAATCACCGAACTCACTTGCTCAACCTAGAAAGCAGTTTTCTTGACATGATGCTTCATCTTCACAGTACACAAGTTTTTGAGGACTTTAGCATAGGTAGAAACTTGGGCAATCACATGCAAGAGGATCTCGTTGTATTGACCAGTAGCTTTCACGGTAGGTTTGAGAGCTTGAGGAAATGACACTCTAGCTAGATTTCCACTACCTTTTCACTAGGATTGCTCTGTTCAGAATTACTAGTCTTTTTCATTTTCCCTAGACTTCCTAGACTTGGTGATTGGTTCTATAAACTTCCACTTCGAATAGTGATGGGATTCACTTCCTTGAGTTCGTTTTCTTTTGAACCTGAGGTTTGAGCCATATGTTGTCCCTTAGGATTTGGTTGAGCCTAACCTGGAAACTTTCCACTTTTCACTACAGCTAAAGCATTAGTCAACTTAGACATATGATTTTTTATCTCTTTATTTTTCTTAACCACTTAAGTGATCATAGTCTCAAACTTCTGATTGGTCTTACCTTGTGCCTCTATAAAAGCATGTAAAGTGTCTTCTAAAGAGTTCCTAGAAGATGTGGGCTGATATGAAGGTGTATTGAAAGCTCTAGATGGTTGGGCAGGTTGCTGGTTTTCAGATTTTCAGCTGCAATTGGGTGATTCCATCACCCTTGATTGTAGGTATCAGAAAAATGAGAGATTTTTATACATACCTTAAACATTGCAGTATTCTTCATAAACCTCCATCATCTCAGCAAGAGTGGAACACTCTTGCACTGGATGATCAATTCTACCACACACACAACAAGGTCCAGAGGACTCAACATGAGCAATATTATGTGTAGGCTTTGAGTTCTTAGCACGTAGAGTTTCAAGTTCTCTAGTAAGGGCCTCTACCTTAGCTCTAAGACTATCTTCCCCCTTAAGATGATAAATACCTATACTAGAAGAGTTTTCTATGGGTCGTAACCTATTAGTGCTATCAGAAATACTAGGTCCAGTCCAAGTATGAGCTTTTTCATCAAGTTCATCTAAGTACTCTATGGCCTCATTTGGTCTTTTTGCAAGAACTCACCATTATACATCATCTCAACAAATTGACACTCTCTAGGTGTTTGTCCTTCATAAAAATAACTCACAATATGCCAACTATCATAACCATGGTGGGGACAAAGGGTTTGTAACTCTTTGTATCTTTCCCATGCTTGGTATAAGGTCTCGCTATCTTTTTGAGCAAATGGAGAAATTTTCTTCTTCAAGGCACTAGTCTTATGATGAGGGAAGTATTTTATAAAAAAAACTTGAGTCATTTTACCCCATGTTCCAATCAAACGTGGTCTTAGCGAATACAGCTAGTTTTTCTGCTCTCTCTTTAAGTGAAAATGGAAAAAATTTAAGCATGACTGCATCCGTCGTACCATGTTGACTGCGGAATGTTGCAACTACCTCCTCGAATTCTCTAATATGAACATATGGGTTTTCACTTTCAAGTCCGTGAAAAGTGGGAAGAAGTTGAATCATTCCTAGTTTGAGGTCCATACGTGGTATATTAGGTGGAAAAATAATGTATGCTGGTGTGGATGTGTGCGTGGGATTAAGATAATCCCGTAGAGTTCTATAAGGCGCATCTACATGTTCACTATCAGTCATGGTGTTGTTTAGTGTGGTGTTTGTGGCAATTGATGCAGTGTTAAAGATAGGGTTAGAAAGATATTCAAACACTGTAAGAGGTCTTTCGGTGAATTCTCCTTACTTGCCTCTATTCCTGCTCATAAAACATGAAAACAATATTACGTGAGAATAGAAAAATAACAGTGAAGAGAATTAAATTAACTAAAGAGTAATAAAGGAATGGTACCACCCTTTTTCAGTTAATCCCTTCGCTTCTTATATCGTCTCCTCGGCAATGGCACCAAAATTTGGTTACACCCAAAGAATAATGTGGTAGTTGTAGCACAGCCTTCGGGTGTCGATTCCACAAGGAGGTGGTTGAAATGCGTAAGGAATTTGAAGGATGATTGTATGAATAACTGATATAAAATCACCAAATCCAACCGAGTTCCTTCGTAGCTTCACCGAAATCTTTAGTTCCTCATGAGAAATTTTTAAGCTTCAAGGGAGAAAAGATGTGTATGGAGGCATCCACTATGTTCTGGCACATATTAGGGTTCAAATATACGAATCCCCACTTGTTTCCATGAGTAGTTGAACGAGATTAGGAAACTAAATATGTAGCCACCGAACATAACTATGCGAGCACATAGTTCATTTGTATTCGGTTGTATAGTTCATGAAAAATCGACGTTTTAATTCCCTGAAGCAGAGTATGTGGCCGTATGGGAGACAACATTATGCAACCGCTTAGTGTTGTGTAACTTCCAAAATCTGTGTTTTAGTCCTCCAACTTGGGTTGCTCGACTCTTGACCTCTTTCCTTGTTTCTTCTTCATCCAATACTTTATTCCTTATCTAAGTTAGACCTCCCCATATTTGCATCTTCATTTTCTCTTCCGGTTCATCTTTTGATTATTTTCATCTTGGTCCCTGAACTTTACTTTTCCTTCATTTTGGTCTTTTTCCACTTGTTTCTCTTTATTTCCGCTGTGTTCATCACGTTGTCCCGCAAAACGTAAATTACATAGAATTAAATTATATTCCAACATATTAATCAACAATTGTTCATGTTTTGGTAGTAAAATATGTGTGAAAATGCACTTATCAGCATTCTTGTATGTTCGTATCCATCACACAAATATAGTTGGATCATGTAAGAGAATAGATTCGAAAAATCAAACGAAAGAGGTTGTCAAGTAGGATAGGAAAATTGGTTCTTCACAATTAAATTTGTGTTGTCAAATAAGGTAAGCAAAAAAAGAGATAATAGTGTGGGGATTCGGGATCTTGGTACATTTTTCATTCATATAAATTAATAAGCTTGCATTCACACATAATTTTGCATTTATTCCATTAATTTAGACATTAATAGCATTTTTACCTATTTTAGATCAATTTAGAAAATCATAAAAACCACAATCTTTCTATTCAATCTCTGTTGTACGATACTCGGACTCATAATCTGTTTACTACTTGTTAACAAATCGTACACTTGCAGTAAATTGCACACACATAATTTCCGAACAAGTTTTTGACGCCGTTGTCGGGGATTGATATAGTTTAGTTGTATTTATCTTGGTACTAATTCAAACTTATTTTATTAGTTTTTCTTTATCTAATGTCTCTATTTCTTTCTATTTCAGCATTGTATGCGAAGTTCGATAGCTAGTGATCTAATTTCAGTTGATCCGAAAAATGAACATACATTCATCGTGGGCTAAGGAAAGCAAGAGAAGCACAGAAAAAATACCAAAAATAGCAACAAATGGCGAACGAGCTTAATCAATTAAATTCGATGGCTAATCCAGTAGTTCAAACAAACGTGGGAGAGAAAGATGACAAAAATATGCTAGTTGGGGATTTCATGACCTCTCTCACTATTCAGAGCTAGTCCAGTGTCGTCTATCCTCCATTCGGGAAGTCCAACTTCCAACTGAAGACTAATGTTATCCATTTAGTCAAAAATAAACATCAGTGACTGCCTACTTAGAACCCACATATGCATATATCCCGATTCTTGGATGTGTGCCAACATCTCAGATGATGCTATTCAACTAAGGTTTGTTTCCACAAGTGACTACGTAGTGGGAGCTATTTTGGGACAATGGAAAGGTAAAATTTTCCATGTCATATATTATGCAAGCAAGACCTTGAATGATGTACAACTCAACTATGCCACTACTGAGAAGGGTCTTCAAACTGTGGTCTATGACTTTAACAAATTTCAATCTTATCTTGTGGGATCAAAGGTCATAGTCTATACAGATCATGCAGCGTTAAAATATTTGATAACAAAGAAGGATTGCCAAGCCAAGACTAATCTGTTAGTGTCGTTACTAAAAGAATTTGATTTAGAGATCAGAGACAAGAAATGAAGTGAGAATGTAGTAGTCTAACCAATTATCTCGACTTGAGCTTAAGGAGCAAAAAGAGTCGGTTGAAATCAATGAGATCTTCCTTGGTGAGCACATTTTAGTTGTGAAGGATACTCATTGGTACGCCCTCATTGTGAATTATTTGGCCAAAATATTATTCCATCGGATTATTATAGTCATCAACAGAAGAAATTCTTTTCTAAGTTGAAATATTATTTTTGGGAGGATCCTATTCTCTACATGCAAGGTATAGATCAAATTATACAGTGATGTATTTCGGATGAAGAGGTATCTCTCATACTCGAGCAGTGTCACTCATTTATATATACGGGACATTTTGGTACGTCAAAGACAACTGCAAAAATTCTACAGTCTGGGTTCTATTGACATTCTATATTCAAGGATGCTTATGTGTTTGTGTATAAGTGTGATAGATGCCAGTGTACGGGAAATATCTCGAGGAAGAACGACATGGCTCTAAACAACATTTTAGAGGTGGAACTTTTCGATGTATGTGGGGTTGACTTCATGGGTTCATTCCCTCCTTTATTCTCAAATTAGTATATCCTAGTAGCATTTGATCCAAATGGGTGAAAGCAGTTGCATTGCCAACCAATGGCTAAGGTGGTGGCTGAGTTCTTAAAGAAATATATTTTTAATCGTTATGACACTCTACAAGCTATAATCAATTATCGGGGATAAGCACTTTTGCAATCTCCAATTTGAGTCTTTATTGGCTAAGTATGGTGTTCGACATCGTATAGCTACTTCTTATCATCCTCAAACAAGTGGGCAAGTCGAATTTTCCAACAAGAAGTTGAAACGGATTCTTGAAGTCATGATTATTTCTTCACGAAAAGATTAGTCTAAGAAGCTTGATGATGCAATATGGGCCTACGTAGAAGCTTTCAAGACTCCTATAGGTATGTCTCATTATCGCCTAGTTTTTAGGAAAGCGTGCTATCTACAAGTTGAGTTGGAGCATTGAACCTATTGGGCTATAAAGAGGTCAAATTTTGATTTAAAGGCAGCCGGTGAAACGAGACTACTTTAGATGAATGAGATGGATAATTTTTGGATGGAGGCCTATGAGAATGACAAATTATACAAAGAGAACTAAAAAGTGGCATGGGATGCATATTCAAAGAAAGAAGTTTAAGGTTGGGCAACAAGTCTTCTTGTAAAATTTTCGACTCAAGCTATTTCCAAGTAAATTGAGGTCAAGGTGGTTAGGGCCATACACTATCACGAAGGTGAATTCATATGGAGCTGATAAAATCACTCATGAGAGCAAGGGGACATACAAAGTCAATAGACAGAGATTGAAGCAGTATTGGAATGATGAATTTTCGAAGGAAAAGTCAACCATTCGACTTGAAACACCAGAGTGAACCACCATAGAGTCGAGCACTATAAACAAGTGCTTGTTGGGAGGTAACCCAAACATTTCTTCCCTTTTATTTACGCTTTATGCATTAGATTAGGATTTTACTTGTTTTTTATAGCTTTTGGCAGTTTAGGTCATTGTTCATCCATTTAGGTTTTGATCTTTTTTTTTATGGAAAACATGAGCTCCATACAGTTTTAAACATATTTTGGAAAATTTTGGGGACATGGGATGCCAATTGGAATTATATAGCGTAAGTCAAGATCTTTGAAAACAAATTGGCGAAAAACAAGTAGTTGAGTGAGTTTTCAAAAAATTTCATGTGTCCATACACTTTTCATACTCATTATAACTTGTAGGCATAAAAATCGGGTTCTAGAGGGTCGAGAATGGTCGATAGAGGCAAAATTTGCAAAACGGCAAAAAAACTTGTTTTCTACTGTCTAAGCGGGCGCTTAGGCAATTCAGCCAAACTGCCACCTTCTAACAAGTAGGGAGTTTTTTTAAACAGAATGCTTCTACTAAGCGACCACTTAGAATTATACTAAGTGGCCACATAGTGTTTTTCAAAACAAAATTTTAACACTTAAGCCCAGGTTCAAACCATAACAATTCCAATTTGATTTTCGTAAACCCTAGGGCCATTCTTACCTTAGTTCGTGAATTCCTCCTCAATTTCTACAATCAAACCACGGATGTTGGTTATGAAGCTAATTTATGTAAAATAAGTAAAAATTTTATACAGGTAGCTGGTTTTGGGTGTCATAATATATTGAAGTTGTTGGTATTATATTTGAGTGGATAAATACCTGCTTAACGAGTAAAATATTGAAAAATAGCATATTTACAGGATCGATGTCGTATTTACAAGAAAGATACCGTATATGCAAGACTGATACCGTATATGCAACTTATCAAAAGAACATAACAAATAATTTTATTAACTGCAATAAAATAACATAACAAATAATTTAAATTGCAGTAAAAGAAATTCCTAATTGAGGCATGTACGAACACAATTTCCTTAAAAATTTGAGCGTCTTAATTGCAGTAAAAGAAATTCCAAACTGAGGAATGTGAGAACACAGTTTTCTTAAAATAGATTCGCCCCCTCACCGTACGTGTTTGATGTTTAATTTGAGCGTCTGCTTCCCAAGATATAATGGTAAAACAGTAGATTCTGAGCACTACAGATACTACTTCGATGAACTGATTTAGTGTCTGAACAATACCACCTCCAAGAAGTATGCAGACAGAACTCGAACTGTATGCAGAATGTATTTTCAGATGAATTCGTGTATTTTTTAGAAAAGTGGAAAACGAGACATATAAATACTTGGCTCTTGAGAATGTAACTTGCCCACTCACTTAATGGAAATTACACAAGAGTTTCAACGGTTTCAGAAAATGAAAATCGGCTAAATAAAACAAAAATGTAGCAAAATGTGGACACTCTTAAGGGGCCAATTTCGCTCCTTTCGGTCCGACATTCGTGTACGCAGGTCGCACCTGAACACAAGTTCAAGATCCAAAGCCTATTTTGGTCCGTGATTTGCACCTCGCATGTGCGCACACGTGGAGATAGCCTCTATGCTACACATGATTACACCTTTCCAAAATACAACTATATTTAAAGTGGTTTTTGTTTTCATCAACTTCCTATGTAGGACAAACATATTTCTAGTTTTCCCACCAACACAAACTCCTTTTAATTGGCATTCTTTGATATTTAATTTCTCATTCACCCGAGCATCAATTTTTGCAAGTAAATACATGAATTCGATATACTCATGGAGAAGAACACAAATCAGTCTTTATCTTCCAAAATAGCCAATCGGGTCCAACTCAAAATTCATACCAAAGTCAGCCACATACTCATTTTTCCAACAATTTTTCCAACAAAAGTTGCTGACATATTTTTTGGGCTAATGATTGTCTGTAACCTGTGTTTAGTTGTGTTTTACTGTAAATGTGTTTGTGATGTTACGATATGAGAAATAGTGTATGATTCAAAGATGGATCAATCGATCTATTAATTCATGGATACCATTTCTTAACTTACTCATATAAAAATTTATCTATTATTCAGTGTTAATGTTACATCTCTGTAT
>CAIGRB010048338.1:0-10289 GCA_903798255.1 Fraxinus quadrangulata | reverse complement strand
GACCAATCCTATAAGTTTATTCTTTTACAGTAGATTATTTACTAGCAAATTTGTACAGAGATTTTTACTCTTGAAGAGTTCTTAAAGGGGTTTTCTTTCATTAACGAATATTAGTGTTATTTACTTTTACTTCTTTGATCTGCATGCTTGAGTGATTAATTAGGGTTTAATTTGATTAAACTTGTTTATCTAGAAACAATAATTACTGACTTGTTGCTTATTATTGGTTGTCAATTTTAATTCCACATAATACATGTATTCACCCTCATCTAAGTGTTAGTTAGGTCGAAACCTCATTATTTTCAATTATTATTAGAATAAAAGTGGAGTATTCATGGCTTCCTCCCATTTATTTATGTTTAAAATTGCAAGAAACTCAATTTTTCTCTCTTCTCACACACATATAATTAATAAAGGATTAGTGTTAACTCCCATTCCATTATATTTATAATTAGCTTTCCTTTCTCTTTTCAGGTATGATAGAAAAATCTGTAACATGAATTTTGGGAAGAAAGGAAGATTAAAGATCATGTTATAAAGAAGGGCATCATTATTATGATATGACGAGTATTGCTAAATTTCTTTAAGCATATGTTGTGCTCACATTGAGGACAATGCATATTTCAAGTCTGTGATTGTAATTTCAATAGTTTTCATTTTTTTAATATGAATTATTATTTTTTTCATATTAAAAATTCAAAAAACAATTCTTGTTATTATGTGTACTTGTGTGAGTTGTATAGTATTGCCGGCTAATTATGAAACTATTTGAAATTATTTATGATTCATGAATTGTGTCACTTTCGCTAATTTGATACTATCCATGTGTATTGTAATATTTTGAGGAAAATAATCATGATGGTCATCATATATTTTTTGGATTGATTATATTGATAGAATAGTTTGAATTAATTTGTCCTTTGGTTGAAAAACCTAAATCACAATTGAAAACACAATCACCTAACCAATTGAAATGATAGTTCAGGGGTGGATGACTTAGTGTTGGAAGTTATTTGTGTTCATTTCGTGCTTGTTGAAAACTTGTGGAGTATTTTTCACCAACAGGTGAAACCTAGGTGGTAACCATACACTAGGAATCTCATCGCAATTATTCGTCCCGATAAAAAGGCATTTCACTAGTCAAAGAAGAAAGAAGTAAAATAGTAGGAAGAAGCAACATGTATATATAAATATAACAAATCAACAGTAATCGTTGAGTAGTGATACCAACCCTTGAGCGGACAGAAAAATAGTAGGAAGAACATTGATGTTATTTATATCTGAGCGAAATATCTACCTACAAGTGAGAAAAAGTTACATTTTCTTATATCTATGAGCAATATCATAAAAGAAAGTGCATAAAACAGAAGACGCTCTACTTTTTGGCTAAGTTTGGACACTTAATTGGGGATCTAGATTTCTTTGATGTTGATTAGCTTAATTGAAGCTTGAAGATTGAGACACTGAAATTTTGGAAGAATCATCACAAATCGAGATAATTGCTTTCATTGGCTAAAACTAACCAAACTTGAGCTATAATGAAATGAGTGTTGTGAAATCAACCTTAGAGAAAGCACTCCAGGAGAGATTGAAGAACAAGTTTGGGGCGAGCATCTCACAAGAGAGTGAACAAATAATTAACCATTGGGGGTTAGGAAATAATCAACCTAAATATTTATGGTGATTGAATTGATTATGCACACACATTGATCAAGCATTAAATAAATGAGCATTTATTTTGATAGTATAAGTCAGTAGTTTTTAAGATTTGTTCAAACAATCTCAATACTTAGGTGAAAACATCAAACTATCTATTGGAATGATGCATTTTTTATGTTAGCTTATGTGTTAAGTCGATAGTCTTACTTGGAACGGACAAGAGTTTAAGTTCATGGATATATTTGATAAGTGTGTTTTTCGTGTTTTTTACACTTGACAAATTATTGTTAATTTAGCAAATTTCTACCTAATTTATTGTAATTATATTAATTGTAGGGAAAAAATGGAACTTGGATGCAACTGCTATGAAGAAAGAGTGACTTAGAGCTTAGCCAGAATCGATTTGGAGATATCAGGACATTTACAAGTTTTGGTAGCTAAATTCAAATATGGAAAGTTCGGGGACTCGATTGAAATTTTTCAAAATCTCAATTACGGGTGACTATGAATAATGAGGATCAAATGTGAAAATTAAAAGATAAAGACCCATGATGAAAAATAAGAGGAAACTCGAGTTGAACCAAATAAGAAATCTAGGGACCAAGTTGAACAAATACTAAAAAGAGATAAATTGCTATCGCAAGGGTCACTCTCATGCTATTGAAAGGAGAGAGTTTTTGCCACCAACAAGTTAAAAGGGAAACCATAAGGCTGCGAGTTATAATGTCATGTGATTGCATGGTGTTGTGAGAGAATCCAGATTTTGTTTCCAAGTTTGTTTCAAGTTTAATAATAAATGTAATTGGGGCACGAGTTTTGACCAAATTATGGAACTATAAATAGAGATTGTCATCTATCATTCAATGGGGAGAAGCTTTTAATACAAAACACACATAAATAAATTCATATAATTACTTGGAGTTTAAAAAAGGAAGATATTTGAGAATGTTAGGTTTTAAAGTTGTTAGCAATCTTTTGACAAAACTAATGTTGTAAAAGAGTTTTTAAAAGTCAAAGTGTTAGTAAGTTAAAAGTCATAGGGTTCGAGTATGGAACGAGAAGAAAAGAGTTGTCGCAATTTCTCTAGTCTGTCGCTCAACTGATGCTGGAGCAGTAAAACCAGAAGTTGTGTCACCCGCCATTGCTTGGACTTTGCTTGAGCGAGATACCATTGCTCGCATGTCACTGAGTTGTCGCTTGAGCGACAGTATATTCTGAGAAAATCTAATTTGCGTTTTTCAGGTTTTCATCTAGCTCATACTACCCAAAACCTCTACACTATATATATGCACACCTCCATTCGAAAAAATTCAGAGTTGAACATTGAGAGAAATGAGAGATTACTTCTTCTATATCATTCCTAGAATTCAACCTTCATTTTGATTTCATCATTACATCGAAAAACATCAACTTCACATAAACTAAACACCAAAACACATACTTCTATCACATCGTCAAAATTACGAAGATCAAGAAAAAGGACCGGAGTTTCGATTATTGGAGAACGAGGAGTTCTAATTAATCTATAGGAGATACACGAATTTAGAAGGTCGGGAATTGGTGCAGGAGCACGCAATCTAGGAGGGCTTTGGTTATTACAGCTGGGAGGTTCGAAAGTACTAGAATTAGTCGAATCTGACAGTACCGTAAGTTGATTCGTTTATAGTGGATTTTAACCGGCTTGAACCCGAAGTTTTTACCTAGTTATGAGTTTTCTCTGTCATCAATTTTTAAATGTTATTTATTTTACAATAACTTATTAACCGTGGTAATTCAACATATGATAGTTGTGCATGTGAATTCATCTAAATTAATTAATAACTGTGACTTGTTACTTTTATTAATTGGTAAATTTAAATTCTGTATAATCACTTATTCACCCCTCTTCTAGGTGTTAATTAGGTCGAACTTCATTATTTCAAGTGGTATTAAAGCCTCATTTCGATTCCTAACCCATATTTAATCTAGATGAGTCAGTCAGTCTCTTTCTATGCCTCTATTTTTTTTATAGAAGCAATTATGCATATTGAAAGGTTAGAATGAGAGCATTCCTTAAGTCCCAAGATGAGGAAGAGAGGAAGAAGAGAGAACCTCAAGAGAGGAAGAAGGAAGCCCCTAGTAAAATTCAGAAAGACAAACGTGATAAGGCTAATGCAAATAGTTCTCGTAAGAAATCTCAGTCAGCTAGATGTCATGAGTGTCAGGATTTTGGTCACTATAGGAATAAATGTCCTAAATATAAGAAGAAATTAAAAAAGGAAAGGATAACGCATTGGCAGTGTCTCTGATTGATGATGAATCCAATTCAAGTGTTCAGAGTGATACCTCTAGTAGTGAGGATGAAAGGAACTTTATGGCGTTCACGTCTGTAGTTAAGAATGAATTTGATAAGAATATTAAGAATGTGGAGAATGATGAACGTAGTGAGAATTCTAAGGAAGACTCTGAGGATGAGATAGATATTCGTGAGGCATACCTACAGTTATTTGATGAGAGCCTTAAGATAAAAATATCAATAAAGTCGTATTGAAGAAAGTTAATGAACTTGAGATAGAGAGAAAGAAACCTATAGTTGACCTTTAAGATTCTACCAAAAATCTGAGTGAGTTGAGACTTGTCAATGAGAACCTATAAACTAAGGTTAAAACCTTAACAAGTGACTTAGAAAAATCCAAAACTCAATTTCATTCCTTTTTGAATGGTTCCCAGAAACTTGATAAGCTGTGAGGAATGAACAAACTGGCTAGAAATAGACAAGGTCTAGGATATGTTCAAATTGATAACAGCACTTCTAATACATCCAAGACGACGTTTATCCCACCCACCAACAAATTTAGGAATGTTACTAATCCCGAACCCAATAGCAAGAGTGTCTTAGGACCTAGGCTTACTAGACAGTGTAGGTCCAATCGACCTATAAATCAATATCAACCATCACGTAGTTTTGAACATGTTTATTCCCACTTGTCACAATTGTGGTGTATTGGGACACACAAGGCCTAACTGTCATAAACTTGTGACTAGAAGTAGAAGTATAGATATTTCTAGCAAGGTTAACTTCCTTGTCAATCAGGTTAGCCACTTAATTGAGATGATAACACAATTGACTAGGACTACATCTATTTCTAAGAAGGTTTGAGTTAAGAAAAGAAATCTTCCTAGGTATAATGAATAATTGAATTACTATGTTGTCCATATTGCACTTAAAGCTCAAAATCACTCAATGTGGTATCTTGATAGTGCGTGTTCTAGACATATGTGTGGTAATAAAGCTTTGTTCTCTACTCTTGATGATTGGAATGGTGATATGGTTACTTCTGGAAACGAGACTACTGTACATATCCTAGGTAAAGATACTGTTAATACATCTAGATTACCTACTATCTCAAATATGTTATGTGAAGGGTTTAAAGTCCAACTTATTAAATATTAATCAAATTTGTGATGCTGATTTTGAGGTCTGTTTATGATCCTACTGGTAACGTTGTACTCGAAAGTGTAAGGACTTCTGAATTATTAGGAGTTCTTCTATATTTCAACTATGTGTGTAGCAGTGCCAAGATTGATGTGACTAAATTGTGACATCAAAGAATCAGTCATATGAATTATAAGAGTTTGTCTAATTTGGCTAAAAATAAACTTATTAATGATTTTCATAAGCCTGAAAAAATTGAAAACACTATATGTGGGTCGTGCCACAAGGTAAACAGCTTAGAGTACATCATAAATGAATGTCTAACATCTTGACAAAAAATTCTTTAGAATTACTCCATATGGACTTACTAAGACCATCTAGGACTCAAAGTCTTGGTGGTAAATGTTATAATTTGGTTAAGGTAGATGATTTCTCTCGATATACATGGATTGAGTTGTTGAGATAAAATTTTGAGGTGTTCAACCTTGTCATATCCTTGTGCAAGAGGCTTAGAAATGAGAAAGATTTCATCATAACTAAAATTCATAGTGATCATAGAAAATAGTTTGAAAACTCTAACCTTGAGAACTTCTACATAGAGGAGGGAATCCAACATGAGTTCTCTTCACCAATCACTCTACAACAAAATGGAGTAGTTGAGAGGAAAAATCATGTGCTTCAATAAATGGCTAGTGCCATGCTTCTTGGTAAGGGACTAGCTATGTAATTCTGGGGTGAAGACATCAACACTGGATGTCACATAGTGAACAAGGTTTACCTTAGACCTAAAACGGATAAGACACCATATGAGATGTGGAAGAGTAAAAGGCCTATTGTCAAATACTTTCGTGTGTTTGTAGCAAGTGCTATAATTTAAAAGATAAAGAGAATTTGGGCAAGTTTGACTCTAAAAGTGATGAGAAAATATTTCTAGGATATCCTAGGAACAGTCGAGCCTATCGTGTTTATAATTCTCATACACGAGTTGTGATGGAGTCCATAAATTTTGTGATAGATGATGCTTTTAGTGAGGGAGAGATTAGAAGAAAGTGAAGAAAGCTAGATCACTCGAGTGTAGATCCCATCACAATAACTGAACCTAAAGAAATATCAGTTCATAATCTCCACATGTTTCTATAGGCCTAGATACTTTCAATAAGGAGTCCTTACCTGATGATAAATCTAAACTTCCTAAGAAACCTCAATTTAGAGTTAAATCTAACCATCCTAAGGTCAATATTATTGGGAATTTAGATGAAGTGATGAGATATCGTAAGAGGGTTTTAAACAAACTGACATTTGCTAGTTATGTATCTCATATTGAGCCTAAGAAAGTAGAAGATGCCTTTAGTATAAATGTTGGGTAAATGCGATGCATGAGGAGCTAAATCAGTTTGTGAGAAATAACGTATGTCATTTATTCCCTCGGTCTAATGATTATAATGTTATAGGTACTAAGTGGATATTTAAAAATAAGGCCGATAATCAAGGTACCATAATTAGGGATAAGGTTAGGTTAGTTACCCAAGGATATACTCGGGTTGAAGGGGTTGACTTTGATGAGACTTTTTCTCTAGTAGCTCGCCTTGAATCCATTAGTATTCTTCTGGACATTGCTTGCGCCTTAGGGTTCAAATTATATCAAATGGATGTCAAAATTGTCTTACTGAATGGAATATTTCAAGAAAAGGTCTATGTTGAACAACCTAAAGGATTTATTGATCCTAAGTTTCCACATTATGTCTATAATTTGAATTAAGCTTTATATGATCTTAAATAAGCTCCTAGAGATTGGTATGATAGACTAATAGTGTATCTCGTGGAACATGATTTTTCAAGATGTGGTGTATATAGAACTTTATTCATAATACATATTGAGGAAACCATCACCATAGCACAGATCTATGTTGATGACATCATTTTTTGTTCTCCTATTGACTCTATTACTCATTAATTCGCTAAATGCATGAAGTAAGAATTTGATATGAGCATGGTTGGAGAATTAAGTTACTTTCTTAGTTTTCAAGTAAAGCAAACTAATGATCGGTTGTTCATACTCAATCGAAGTACGCCAAAAACTTTGTCAAGAGATTTTGACTAGACAGCAAAAAACAACTAGAACTCCCATGAGCATGAGTGTCAAGTTAGGTCATGATCCTATAGGTAAAAGTGTTTATCAGACATGAAATAGTAGTATGATAGCTAGTTTACTTTATCTTACTGTCAATAGACTTGATATAGTTTTTACTGTTGATGTATGTACACGATTTCAGGCTGATCCTAAGGAATCCTACATGAGCGCTGTGAGGTGTATCATTCGATAAGTCAATGGAACCGTAGATTATGGAATCATGTACTCTAGAGACTCTAATCTTGATTTTGCTAACTATTCTGATGTTGACTGGGCTGAAAATGTCGACGATAGCAAAAGCACTTCAGGAGGCTGTTTCTATGTTGGGACTAATCTTATAGCTTGGATGAGTAAAAAATAAAATTCTATCTCATTGTCTACGATAGAGGCTGAATATATAATTGTAAGAAGTTGCTGCACTCAACTGCTTTGGATGACACAGATGTTGAGTGATTATAGATTTGAATAGGATACTATGACTGTGTTTTTTGATAACACAAGTGCCATTAACATTTCCAAAAATTACGTTCAACACTCTCGAGAGCTTGTAGAGACCCGCGTTGTAACTCTTGAATACATCTCTACAGTAAATCAATTAGCTGACCTATTTATCAAACCATTAGATAGTTTGAGGTTTGAATCTCTTATGAAGGCTATTGGTGTCTGTGTACATCTTTGATTAGGTATTTAGGTACATGCATATACCATATGGTTCATTCATTCTTGCATGCATCTCATTTTCTTTATATTCATTCTGTTTCATCTTATTTATTAAAAAATAAAAAGGATATTTTTGTACTACTGGACATTTTATAGTGTACTTAAATTTTCTTTTGTGACTAAGATATGTAACGTAATTTCCATTACTTTGGTTAGATTTAATGTGGAGTACTAAGTATAGGTTTCTTCATATATTATCTGCACAGTACACACTATGATCTTGTGAGTGAGTCTTGACCACGTGTTTGAGATTTGGGGTGGCAGTCATCTTTTGGTAAGGTGATCTTAAACATGAATTGACCTTAATTTAGTTTATCTAAACTCAAGTATTTTCCTATATCATTTAAAAAAAAAATTGTTTCATCTTATATTCTTGCTTTCTAAATTTATTGTGAGTCCCTCAACACTACAATAAGCAACTAATTATCTAATTGGTGACCAATCAATTAAATAATGCAATGGATATGCTAAATTAATCAGGAAATGCAAGAAATAAAATAAAGTACTAGTCTTGAATTAAAACAAATAAACAAATATGGTTCATCTGCATCCAATATAAAAATGAACTTATCCTAGCATGCTAATATATAAATTACCAAAAGAATAATAGAAAAATATAACTCGGATCATGAAATAAATCAAAAGATGTTGATCTTCAAACTAAAGATTGAATTCTTCAAAATCTTGATGTAATTGACCTTCAATGGCTTGATTTCCTCTCAAAATATAATAATTGGCCTTTTATTCTTGATGAATTTGATGAAACTATTGTGTATGAAGAGGTAAGAGAGTTTTTTTTCAAAGTGTATCCCCCATTTCCTATTTATAAAAGTCATAAAATAGGTCAAAAACGTATCTAATTTGGTTTCCAATAGAGTTTGAATCGCAAAAGGAAACTAAAGATTCATATGCGAAGAATGTTCGTGTACGCTCACCGTAGAACCAAGTGGCTCTCAGGTTGGGAAAATAAAGTGCTGCACGCACCATGAATTGCCCCCGTGTGCGCGTAGATTTATCTATGAGTAGCTTTCGGTATTTTGGTCATAAATCTCTCTAAACGTATCCAATTGAGCTTATTCAAACTGTGTTGAAAATTTAATTCAAAAGGATACAATTCTTCTAGATATACAATTTTTCCAATTCGAAAGTTTATTATCCAAAAAATGGGTCCCAAGTTGAGGCTAAAAATTCGTAACATGACTTCTTCGACTGGAAATTAATTTATGAAAATACTTTCATTGCATTTCACTCCTTTTAGCTCCAGTTACATTCAATTGATCTTATATGATCTTCAATCATCGTTTTTTTTTACTCTAAATCAACTATTGAATGTTTACACATTGATTTTCAAACTTTAAATTTCCTTCGTTTTAGCATGTTTTTCGTTCCTTTTTTTTTTCAAATCCACCAATTTGTATGAATTCAACCTAACAAACATAATTAACACAAAATTAAGCTATAACTCATCCAAATCACTAAAAAAACTATAATTTAATGGCCTATATAAGTGTGCAAAATGCACTTATCGCATAATATCGTCAGAGTTTTGAAGATCAAAGAAGAGGACTCGAGTTCCTGTTGTGGAAGAAAGATGAGTTCTTATTGATCCATAGGAGATATATGAATTCAAAAGGTCGGGAGTTGGTATAAGAGCACGCAATCCAGGGGGGCTTTGGTAATTACAATCAGGATGTCAGAAAGTATTAGAGTTAGTCTAGTCGACAATACTAAAAGTTGATTCATTTATAATGGATTTTAACTGACTTGGGCCTGGAGTTTTTACCCAGTTATGGGTTTTCTCCGTCATCAATTTTCAAGTGTCATTTATTTTTCAATAACTTATTAACTGTGGTAATTCAACATAGGACAATTGTGCATGTGAATTCATATGGATTAACTAATAACTGTGACTTACTGCTTTTATTAACTGGTAAATTTAAATTCCATAATCATCTATCCACCCCTCTCCTTGGTGTTAGTTGGGTTGAACTTCGTTATTTCAGAGAATATTATTCTAAGACTTAAAGAGATTCAAAATTTCAGATTATCTTCCACGTTATTTTCACAATTTAATGTTGGGTGATATATTTCCAGTCCAAATCATATTTTTGTAATCCAATGATGCTCGACTAATTGTATAGACGCTAGAATAATGGTGAACACTATATTATAATGTTTTCATATAAATTTCCAGATTTTGACCTTGATTACTTGTTTGGTTTTTGTTGCCTTCTTTTTAATTTTTTTAATTTTTATATATATCGTAAGTGTACAATATCGTAACAAGTAATATAGTGGACTTTTGAGTCCGGATTATCGTTCCCACCAGGACTACACTTCAGATCTTAATCTAATTTTTCAAAC
>CAIGRB010048309.1:0-16298 GCA_903798255.1 Fraxinus quadrangulata | reverse complement strand
GTTGAAGACTAAATTTGAATAAATAAATGTGTTCCTATCTAAAAGCTTAAGCTTTTAACTGGGACAGTTAAATTATATATCATGAGGAAAAATTAATGAAAAGATTGGAGACAATACATACTTTGCCTCCGAAACGTTCTTGAGTATAACCATAGATGTTCCTCTATCTTTGACTATGCGTTCATCATTTGGAAGATTAAATGCAATAGTTTGAGGGCCCTTCACATCCTGTCACAAGGATGAATCCATAATACCTCATTTTCTAAGCTTGACCCAGATATCAGGAGTAATGATAAAACATGCAAACTTTTGGTAAAAGAATATGCTGAAACAGAAACATATGAACTAAACAATTTTATTATGATTCATATTTAGTACACTATTTAAACTGTATAGAGATTCCAATTTAGTAAATTCTGATTTAATTCATCAAGCAGTTTTAAGATAAATCCAAAGGAAAAAAAATCCCAGCTGAATAACGTGTTTTCAAGGCACAGTCTTCTGGCTAACATAGTAAGAGTAAATATTCTTATTAATTTCACCAAGATATTCATTTCGAAATGGAGGAGGTAACTATAAACACCTATCAAGCTTCCATGTCAAAGTTTATCTTAAAATTAACTTTTACACAAAGATGCGATTGTCTTCCTTTCCAGCTGTCATACGGTTCTCTCCTACGCAGAGCCATTGCAGTATTCTGAATTAAAGAGTCTCCAACATTAGTTGAGAAGTTTTTTATTATAAAATAATGCCTCGTTAAAGCTCAACTAGTTCAGAAACTCAGCAGCATAAAAGCAGAACATCAGTATTGCTTTGATATCAAGATAATTCTCCAGAATGATTACCCAAGATAGGATTATCCAGAATATTATAGTACTCACCCCAGCATTATAAACAAGCTGGATGACCCGAATAGGTGCCGCGATCACATCTTCTGACTTATAAATATCGTCCATTGGAAGATTCTTCTCCAAAACCTAGAAAAGCATGCCCTTTGTAAAGAGAAGAATGAAAATAACAAAATAAGGAATAGACTGACAATGAAGATATATTAATGAAGCACCTGCAGATGATCACCAAACAGTTTAAGTTGAGCAGTTGCCTTATCGTCCTTGATTCCAATGAATGCCTCAAAAGTGGCCTATGGGAAAAATTGTAATATCAGGTATATGTTTTTTTATGTATCGAAGTAATCTTTTAACAAGTGATAATGCATAGAAGCATTTGTCTCCTTTCACAGGATTACTGTCATCTTAAATGATATACACGTTAACGGCATTCTTGTGCATCTCATCGTTCAAACTTTATATTTATGTCATAGTCTGCCTCGTATAATATTAGAGAGAAAAAGGCAAAGGTATAGACAGTTTAACGTTCAACATTACCTTGTATCCAAAAAGTGTGTCTTCATATGTCTCATATGGGCCAATAGTTATGTCAAGCTTAGAATCCTTAAAGACAAAAGAACAGGAAAAATTCAGATTGTGAAATGCACCTAGAAAACTTATGTTCTGAGGCTTCAATGTCATCAGACAAGGAGAACAATATGATGTTTATGACCAATCTATCAAGATAAAACTGCAAAAAGCAGACAAGTAGCATATAAGTTTGATAGAAACTCTATGTTCCGTCCCTCTCTGTTCAGATAAAGAAAATGTTGATTAGACTCCAAGAATGGAGGATCTATAAAAGGAATTATACATACATCTTAATGCTCTGACTTCTCGGCTAATTATTGTTTATAATAAGATATAAAATAAAATAGAGCTAAATAATAAATATTTTAAATTAGTTTAGTAAGATTGCACACAATATAATGGAAAAATGAAAATAATTTTATGAGAATTCAAATAGGTGCCTGCCTTCTTTCAGTGAGCTAATAGTTCATTGTGAAGCTTCCTAGCTAGGTAGACAAAAACGATCATCTTGAGTTAGTTCACATATATATCACAAGGGCACCAACTCCAGTATACTAAAATTATAATTCACAATTAAAAAATAACTATCAGAAGACTAGAGGAAAAAACAGTTCATTGCAACTTCATTTTGACTCTTCACTATAAGAGAATTAGCAGCTGATCATTTGCGAATGAACAAAACATGTTCAATAAACAAACATGACAACAAGATCTGATCATTTGCACCAAACAGTGAGAGAAACCAAAATAACAATCACTAACCAATTCCATCCAAGCAATATCTGAATCATAGTATTCATTCGATAGGAAGGCATCGGCCTTGCTGTGCAAGAACTTCTTCAAACTGGACAAGAGAGAGCTATTTGTTAAATCCCAGTATACTGTTTTCTGCTGTTTTTATACTACTATTTAGGAGCAAGCCAAAGCTGTACCTAAAAGAGCTGGTCAAGTCCCCAGCTTTATGAAGTAAATCAGCAGCTCTTACAAGGAAAGAACTATATTCTTCAGAGAAAGGGACAACGTATAGATCATGTGTGTCACTAGTGCTAGATGGTGTAGAGTGGGATAGTGAGTTATCCAGCATCGCTTCACTTTTCCTTTTAATAACATTGAAAAAGTCTATAGCTTCTGTCCTTTTATCTTCAGGAAGACTGTTTTTCCAAAGCTCAAATTCCTACACAGAAAGAATAGGTATCATGACATGAGATACACTAACAATTAGAGATGATGAATAACGAAAGGTCTAGCAAGTGAATCAACTAAATGTCAGGCATGCCATTTTTTTCTTATTGACATAAGATACTTCTTCTATACCATCTTGTCCATATCTGGAGGATAGAAATTTGCACCAGGCGGTTTTGGAATAGGAAATGCTGCTCTATACTTGATGCCCTTCCAACCAGCTACCGGCTTTGTAGCTTCAGAAAGAAACTTTACAGCTGAGTCTGCAGTTGTCAAAAATGACTCATTTTCGTCTAAACAAGACCTGCCAATGGGAATAGGAACAAAAAAGCAAAATGGTTATTATCACCTGAGTGCCAATTCTCTTCCATCTCTACAGTTTATTACTGCATGACCCACCAAAAGAGTAGGGAAAATAAATTGAATGTTCAGCTAACAAATAATTGACAATGCAAAGGTCCCTTAGTTATTACAGCATAGATAAATTATGTTTCTTATGCATAATATATCTCTTTACAAAATTATGGCGGACATGGAGTCAACCCCCATTAAAATGCAAGACTTAACAGTTATGGAAACGTGCCAGCACCAAAATTACTTTAACCCAGAGGGGTACCAAATTACCATCCCCAAACTTTGCCTCAAGCAGTCCTCTTTCACAACACATTTTATCTTCATACCTATATGTACGTGTAGTTTCAGCAGCATTGATTTAGGAAGTGAATAGTAACGAACTTCAATTTCCACCAAACTATAGATGCATAAATAGTCTCCTGACTGTAAAGACTAAAAATGTTTTCTTGAAGAAAAATATTACCAAGTTACTGAAAAACATATCTGACAACCACTACAAAGCTCCCGGGTTTGTATAAAATATATGAAAAATATTAAAAAGTTACTGGATTTGTATATACAAAAAAACATCTGACTGCTTTCACTTATAAGAACACACACAGAAAGAGATAGAGAGAAGAGGGAATCAATTGAGGGTGAGAAGAGAAAAAATAGTATTTTGCACAAGAAAATGTACCATGGACTCTTGTTGATTAGATAATACATCCATTTCAATTTGTCCAACTGGGATTTATCAGCATTCTGCTCTAACCAGTCTCTTAAAGATGGGTTGCTGTACCAAACCTGTTTCATGAAGAAAGAGCAAGACTAAAAACAATGTGATGGAAACTGAATCAAAAGATATGTCAAATCTATATTTTTGTGAAAGTCTATAGCTTGTAGAATCAATTAGTCAAAGTGATGTAGGATTAATTTAGGATTTAATTACTATTAGTGATTAGGATTCGTAGTGTTTATGTTTATAGGTATGTATTAGTTTTGTTATTTAGTTGATAGGGTTTCTACTTCTATTAGGAAGTAAGTTATTAATTTTCTTATTTTTTCAGAAATTAATTTCTTTTACTTAGTCTACTAGAATTAGTAGATTACATCTTCCAATGCCTATATTAGAGAATTACACTTGTTTCTAAAAACCATTCATATTCATAATATTCAAATTATTCTAGATGATATTCTAGAGCATTTTCTTGTTTTTAAAAGATTTAATTTGAACTACCGTACCAAAATTAGTTTCAAAGCAAGGTTTTGCCCTTAGCTGATGGTCACATATGGTGGTAGTGGCATGCATCCTCGCAACAACGATCAGGTGATTGCAAAATTATAAACGTCGATTTACAATCCAGAACGAAGGATGGATAAGCTTAAAGATATTGTTGTCAGCAGATATACGTATTACCATTCTTGTATGTACACATATATGGCATATGTTTATAATATAGTATGCATACCTTGTAATTAGCCACAGTTTCTTTATTTAGACGGATACAATTGATGTAATTGCTTAGCTGGGCAATGTATTTATAATAAGAAGAAAACCCACATAATGAGGTATTCAATCCAATTTCATTCTCATGACATGGTATCAAAGCCATACGTCAGAATTTATTTATTCAGTGATTTTTCGAGGGATTGAGTCTTGCTTTCTTGGGTTCCTATTTTTGGCTTACCTGACTGTCGCGTTCTTGTGTTCTTGCTCTTAGTGGTTAGATGCTGTTGGGATTCCACCTGTCTTCGTAATCGGAGATTTATGTGGTGGCATTGGCATCCACTTTTGGGTCCATTAGTGCGGTTGGCGTGTTTTGTGTAAGCCTTGGTGGCCGACAGCAAGACCTATAGAGTTTCGGCGTAGTCTGGAACTTCTGGCAATGCAGTCGACGATCTGTGTTGTGCAGTGCGCATGAAATTTTTGGATGGGTTGGGTTGGGTTGAACAAGTGGGTTGATCTGTTAACCTTGCTGCATTATTGGACTTCAATAATTTTGGTGGTTGGCCTTTTGGGGGGTATTTTGCTAGACTTGTGATATTGGGCTAACTATTTCTGTTGGACCATCTTACTATTATTGTTTGTCAGGTCTTGTTACTATTGCTGATTTACGATGTCTAATGGTACTTCAGATTTTTTAGGTGTGAAATTTACGGGTAAAATGTATTCTGCATGGGAATTTCAATTTCAATTATTTGTTATGGGAAAAGAACTGTGGGGTCATATAGATGGAAGTGACCTAACTTTTACGAAACTTCATAAATTGGCTCAGTGGAAGATCAAAGATGCTGAAGTCATGACCTGGATTTTAGGATATGTTGAACAGCTAATTGTACCCAATCTGAGACCGTATAAGACTGCAAAATCTATGTGGGAGTACTTAAAGGTGTATAATCACGACAACACAGCCCCACGCTTTTAGTTGGAATTTGACATCGCGAGTTATGCTCAGGGCGACCTCTTAATTCAAGATTATTTTTCTAGGTTTCATAGCCTCTGGGGAGAATTTACTGACATTAGTTATGCTAAGTACCAGAAGACTCGCTCTCTGCTGTTCATGAGGTTCATGAACTCATGAGGTTCATGAACAGAGCAAGAGAGATAAGTTCTTAATGAAGTTACGGCCTGAACTTGAGACCACTCAATCAATTTGATGAATCGTGATCCAGTACCTTCTTTGGATGTCTGTTTTGGGGAGTCACTTCGTGAGGAGCAGCGCCTTACCACACAAGCCACTTACCAGCAAGACAAAATGATACCAAATGTAGTTGCTTATGTTGCTCAAGGGAAAGGCAAAGGACGAAACATGCAGCGATGTTTTAGATGCAAGGGGTATGGATATATTGCTGCACTGTACAAAGGAATCTTGCAACTACTGCAAGAAGCCAGGACATATTATCAAAGAATGCCCCATTCATCCCCAGAATTGTCGGGCTCATGCTTATCAAGCTACTTCAGGTCCTGCTTCTTCTGCTACTATGTCTACCATTGATAATTCATCTGTTATTACTCCTGAGATGGGTTATTTCAGCATTTTCAACCTTAAGGCTCCAAGGTAACACTATCTTGGTTTGTTGATTCTCGTGCTTCTAATCACATGACTAGTTCTTCCACTACACTCAGTAATGTTCAATGTTCGACTATACACTAGATCGTCGCACATTCAAATTGCCAGTGGTAGTCAGGTGTCTATTCATGTTGTTGGTGATATTAATTCCACAGTTGATTTTTTTTTTATCTCTTGAGCTCTCTACTAGTCTTATATGTGTAGGACAATTGGTTGATAATAATTATGATGTTTGTTTTTCTCATGATGGTAGTCTTGTGCTGGATCAGGTGTCAGGGATGATACTTGCAAAGGGGCCTAAAGTTGGACAATTGTTTCCTCTGCATTTTTCCATTCCTGCTGTTATTTCTTTAGCTTGTACAACTATTAACAACAAGAGTAAGTATGGCACAAATGTTTCCTCTTAACTCTGTTGTTTTTTCTTATTTAGTAAACTTTGAGTTGTTAGGCAAAAAAGATCACTTTACATCTCATATTTCTTTTGATTGCTCCACAAGCAAATAAGGTAAAAGTAAGTCTCTTTCATTTTCTTCTCATGGTAGTCATGTTGAACATTTCTTTGATTTGATCCAGAGTGCTGTGTGGGGAATTTCTCTTGTTATCTCATATGTGAATTATAAATACTTAGCTACTTTCATTCATGATTATACCAAGTATACATGGATTTATTTCCTATGTTCTAATTCTGAAGTTTTTTCCATCTCTCAACAATATGTTCTAATTCTGAAGTTTTTTCTATCTCTCAACAATTCATTGCCTACGTTGAGACACAATTTTCTTCACGAATCAAAGTCTTAAAATTTGATTCATGAGGCGAATATATATCCCACGAGTTTCATGAATTTCTTTAGCAAAAAGGCATTGTGTCTCGACGCTCTTGTCCTTACACACCTCAAAAAAATGATATTGCTGAACGTAAGAATCGACATCTATTAGATGTCGTTCGTACATTATTACTTGAATATTATGTTCCGCCTAAATTCTGGGTCGAAGCCTTGTCTACAGAAGTTTATTTACTTAATAGATTGCCTTCCAATGTCGTGATCATTGAAACTCCTTACTTCCGTGTCTATCATCAGCATCCTACTTATCTTGATATGCATACATTTGGTTGTGTTTGTTTTGTTCATTTGCCATCTCATGAACATCTTAAACTATCTACTCAATATGTTAAATGTGTCTTATGGGTTATAGCGTTTCATACAAAGGCTATGTCCGTTATGATCCATACTCCACAAATTTCATATTTCCCTTCATGTTTTTTCTTTGAAAATCAACTTTTCTTCTATACTCATGTTGAGTCTTTATTTGATATACATGTTTCGTCGCATTTTGATGACTTGACTCCTTCCCTGGAACGTTTCAAACCTGGACTTGTGTATAAAAGACAATGACAACCATTGCCCCTTCCTAAGCCTGACCCGCCATTTGAACCTGCTAAGATCCATACTCCACCACTGCTCCTCAACGTTCAGCTAGTCTCTCGTCCCCTGATCGGTATGGTCTTTCGCATACCACTCATCATGCTACTTTAGCTTTCATTCCTATTCTTTCACATTATTCCGAGGCTGTTAAACTTGAATATTGGCGTGAGGTGATGGCTCACGAACTTCAAGCCCTTTAGGCCAACAATACATGGGAAGTTGTTCCTTTCTAAGAATGTGAAAGCCATCAATTAGGTTTACTCGATCAAGCTTCGTTCCGACAAAACTAGATCATTATAAGGCGGGATTGGTTGCACTTGGCAACCGACAGGAGTATAGGATAAATTATGAGACTTTGCTCCGGTTTCTAAAATAACTACAATGTGGATTGTCCTCTCTATTGCTGCATCCCACGGCTGGCTGATAAGTGTATTTTATACACTTATTTGGGGTCCTAAATAATGATATTTTATAGTTCTTTGGATGAAATACTACCTAATTTGTTTTATTGTGTTTTATAGGTAAAACTTATATTTGATTTAAGGATTGGAGAAAACGAGCCAAAAATAGTGAAAAAAGGGCAATATTCAATTTATGGGAACTAAAATGCAACAAATCAATAGTTGAGTCGGGCTATAAAACGAAGATTAAAGACGCTAAGGATTCAATTGGAGTCAATTGAAAGCTAAGGAAACGAGATTAAAAGTAAAAAGGATGAAAGTGTATTTAAGGAAAGTTCAAGAACTAAACGTCAGAAAATGATAGCTAGACTGAACCATGCGGACACATGTTTCAATATCCTTGCGGTCGCATCTGCCCCTCCAGGACCAACATATCGTTTTGTTGTCTTTCTTGCAGCTGCAGCTCACATACCTATGCGGCCGCACATGTCAATTCCAGGCAAAAAAGTTCAAGGACTAAACGGCAGAAAATTATAGCTGGAATGAACCATGCGGCCGCAAGGTTCAATAGCCTTGCGATCGCATCTATCCCTCCAAGACCTACAGATCCATTTTGCTATCTTCCTTTTCGGCCGCAGCTCACATACCTATGCGGCCGCATAGGTCAATTTCAGGCAGAAAATTTAGTTTTCTAATTTCATGCAAACCCTACTTGGTAACGAGCTTTTGGGCATCTAAATATACTTAAATCAGTCCAATTCGAGCCCTAACCTCCATTAGACCTAAAAATCACATATCCTACCTAAATTGGAGGCGAAGAACAAGGCTTTTCATCAACATCAAGGCGGATTACACAAGATTGTTGAAGTATATTTATCTCTTTTCAAGATTCAAGTCAAAAAAGTGGATTTTTCCACTTTCTTCCATATTCTTTCTTTCCGGGTGATATTTTTTCAATATTTCTTATATAATTTGATCATTACAATGATAGGCTAGTTTTTCTATTGTATTCGACGAATGATGAACCCTATTGAATATCTGTCTTGATTCAATACTAATAGTTTAGTTATTTCTTGATTTATTGATTGATTTTGCATTCTCATTGCATTATTTGATTATTTGACCATCAATTAGATAATTAGTTGTTTATTGTAGTATTTGAAGACTCACAATAAGTCTAGAATGCGGTAAAATTAACATATGTAAATAGAATTACCAATAATCTTTATCACATACGCAATTACATAGATAAATTACAATTTGATGCATTTTGGTCATATGAATTCGGATTAAGAATAGGACTAGGTTGTGATTAGAATAGAATTGATTTGTATTGAAAAAGAAAATTAAATACACTAGCTTTATCGATTGTCACGAATGAATGAGATTGGCTAGATTACGAATCAAGAATTAAAATAAATGGCAATAGAAGGACTCGGAATCCAATACAATCATTCATATAATTGACAAAACATTTTTGTTGCTTTCTTAATTTAGAATTAGTATAAACAACAACAAAATCACCTCTTTTGTGTCACGAACATCGAATTTAGTAATAACTAGTGAACTAGGACTAAACATTATTTCTCGTGGGACGATAACTCACGACTCACTTTATTACTTGTCAACGATCCTATACGCTTACAGGTTTTAACCAAACACTGGCCACTTTATCAAATGGATGTTAAAAACGTCTTTCTTCATGGTGACCTCAAAGAAGAGATATACATGACCATGCCACCTAGTTGTCGTCCCCTTCTTCCTCGGATGTCTAAGTTGAAACGCTTCTTATATGGGCTGAAATAGGCTCCTCAAGCATGGTTTGACAAGTTTCGATCTACCTTGCTTCAGTTTTCCTTTCAATAGAGTTAATATATCTCCTCTCTATTTCACGGGTATTGTTTTCTAGTTTATGTTAATGATCTTGTTATTGGGACAATTCCATCTTGATCACCCACTTGCAACAGCATCTTCAAGCCTTGTTTCATATGAAGGACCTCGGTTTCCTTACGTACTTCTTGGAGTTGGAGATTTTTCCTCCAAATTGATTAATTCTCTTCTTCAACCAAACTCAATGACGAGTTTGTTCCATGAGGGAGAGATTGATGTAGGAGAATTTTATTACGAATAGGACAAGTAATTATTTGTTGTTGTAATAGGATTTTTTTTATCTCTTGTTTAGATTATGACATTTTATTCTTTTAGGTTTTTTATTACTTTTTCTTTTAGGTTTTAATTACTTATCTCCCTTAAGTTATTAGAACTAGGAGATTGTTTTATCTATATAAACAAAGGCTTTGTGATTTTTTCGATGACTAATTTTTGGCAATCACTTTTTAAGTGTCAATAGTGACAGTGTGGGATCACATGTGATACTCTATACAAATTCATTTTCATATTAAACATTTTATACAGGTCATCAATCTGAATTTTAAATAATACAACAAGTTCTTTAACACGTATAGATATAACTTTTACAAATATTAATTTTTGACCAAGTAATTGTGAAATAATATTAAGGAAAAAGTATTAAGGAGACTAGTAAGTGAAAAGAAAACCCCTGTAAATGGGATGAAACCCCCTTTTGGCGACTTCTAATAAATATCCCCTTCTAGTGATTTCTAATAAAATTCTTGACTTACCAAAAGGAAAATAAGTGAAGGATATGAAAAAATGCAAAAAGGAAAAAGAAAGTTGGAAACAAGAACAAAGAACAAGTGAAGTACATATGATGAAAATGGAAAGCTTAATTCGACATAATTTATTTTTCTCGTACTACAGAAGATAAAACCCAACCCATGTCACATGTTGAAAGACTTTATTCTTCTTTTATAGTATCAAAAGAAAACTCAAATTAATAGATTAAATTTAAAAGAAACAAAATAGGAATAAAAAGAAAGAACTCTTGGAGACTCATTCTAGCATGTCATCTTGAAGAAGCATTAAAAAACAACGAAAATAGAACTAGACTCAACAATGAAAAACTATTTTGATTTCAAATACCAGCCCATCAAAAAGGTGTCAAAACTTAGATTTACAGGCAATATGATAGTTATGATAGTTTCACATAATAAACAAAATCCACAAAAATCATGGAGGAACATATTCAAATCCAAAATAAGTAATCCAAATAAACCCTAAGTTATTAAATTGTCTAAAATACCTATCCAATTTTTCAGCTCATTCTCCACTATATGTTGTACACACGAAAATATGAATAAAGACACTAATATCCTGCATATATGCGGTTCAAAATACCTGCAGGCAGAAAATTTCATCCATGATTTTAGCAGCTTTAACAAGCAACTTTAGAGCTTCCTTGTCTGAATCGCTGAGCCCCTTCAACTGTATCAATAACGAAGAAAAAAGTAAACTATAAACAGTCATGTCTGAGGAGGTTGCTAATTTTTTGAAAGTAAATGATTTCTTCTCCATATATTCTTCATACATGGGGGACACAGAGTGTCTAAGGTGTGAGAGGAGCAAACGAGCAGTCTATTAATTCTCGGGCAGGATTTAAACAGAGTTGCTACAGTAATAAAATGTGGTTGTACATTTTCATTTCATTTTTCACTTATTTCACCTAATGAAATGAAATAAAACAGTAAACTTGATTCTTTGCAATTTGGTATCGAACTAAAACATCGAGGATAAGTCAGAAGATAATAGAAACGTAGCCTTATGTGCTGTGTTCTATTAGATGAATTTATTGAACTCATCTTAAAAATTAAGTAGTTAACGATGGGCTAAGGGGGACACATTTATATATTTAAGTTTAGTCTTCGACACTCCTACCCAATGAAAACTAGCTTTTATAATGTGTTTAAATTTATAAATTTAAATTAATTCTTCAACATACGAAGTCTCTGATAGGTTCCAGTGGAACTTGAACATTTCCATTCAGTTATTTTGAGTAGGGAGAGCAGTAGTTTGTGAAGGTTATGTAATAAACAAAGCAGGCGCCAATAAATGTAACGGTTGGACGGTTCTGTTATTCTCATTGAGAAATCGAGAGAGGGTTTGGGAGAGAAGCTAAGCCTCTCAAAAGCTTAGCACTTTAATGTAATTCCTTTCCATTTTATCCAATACAAAATATATAAATACAATATTCTTCAATTGAAAGTTTAATTACACATAAAGGGGATTTTATAGTCTCTTAGTGTATGTTGCTCGTTGATGACATAGTTTTAGCTAATGAGACAATTACAGAAGTCAAGTCCTAAATAGAATTTTGGAAGAGTACTTGAGAATCTAAAAGTTTTAGGTTAAGTAGAACCAAGACACAGTTTATGCAAATGCTCATTCAGTAGTAGCACGAACAAGGACCCTAATGGAGTTACTATAAAGGATAGTGTTTTTCCGAAAGTGATCATTTCGGGTATCGAACTTCGCTTACAAACAATGAGGGTTTGAAAACAATATAATGCATAGGATTAGAGTGGCTGGATGAAATTGAAGAAGGGCTACATGAATTTATGCAATTACAAGATTCCATTATGGTTAAACTTCCAGTTGGGAAGAGTTTGTAAACGGTTTTATTCGTAAATTAGATAGAAATAAATGATGTATGAGTGGATAATACTTGTATGTCCATTCAAATATGTGGTTGAAATTGAAATTTAACCGTTTCTAGTTTTTGTCAAATGGAGGCTAAAAGGCAAGTTCTACACAACTGTGATTACACCAGCTATGATTTTGGTTTTGAGTGTTTGGCCATAATGAGACAGAATGCCCCTAAAATTGATGTAGTACAAAAATAAATACTAAGGTAGATGTACGGTCTTACTAAAATGGATAAGATGAGAAATGAGAATTTGCACCAAGTGGAGGTGGCAATGATTGAAGATATATTACAGGAAGGACAACTTAGATGGTTGGGTCATAATGCATCAGCCTAAAAGACTCTCTAATTCATAAGAGGGATGCGATCTCGCTAGAGCTAGTTAAAAAAACGAGGCAATGGATTTTAATTAACATGACTTGCTCTTTTTTTCTAAAGATCTAGTTTCTTCAAATCTAGATCTAACAATGAAAGAAAGTAGAATGACAAAGAAGGATTCATGTAGCCAACTCCAAATTTAATAGGAATATGACTTAGTTTGTGTTGTTAGTCTTCGACATAATTATACTTGCGTTGGTTTTCCTTTGTTTCCTCAATTTAACTTTCTTCAAGTAGTGAAGGCAATGGAGCAGATAGCAACTGATGTTTCTCACCTGCTCCCATAGAGAACAATGGCTCATGTAAAATCACCATCCCACCTCTTAACAAAAATATTGCTAAATTACAGTTAATAATATAGTGAAATATCAAGTTTTTATTGTAGCACATAATTACATTTGTCACCAAGAGCAGGAAAAGAAAGTAGCATAGTTCCCTATGGAACCATAATTTTTTATTTTTCTTCTACTTTATAAACAATATATGATTGAAGCTCCTAATCATCATTATATTCAGTTTTTCCCCTCTTCATGGACCTAAAAGACTTTTCTTCTCAGTCAGTAAAAATTGAAGAAATAAGTTGGGAAAAAAGTGTACACATCTGATTAAGCACCCAGATTGAAGCATAATAAGATAGTAAAGACTAGAACAAGACACCTGAGACTGTCCAGGATTCTATGCCCTATTATAATTTTCTGCATGCACATTTACCGTATTTAGCATTTTATTCATATAACCATCAATCCTTCAATAATCACAAAATTTAAAAACTCAGGTATCAAAGGTTAAAAACCTCTGCTTTAAGGGAGATACGAGCATAACGATTCAGCTGCTTTTGTAGAGTCAAGTTACGTGCCTCGTCTTTTTGTTTGTACCTAGAGAACATACACATCATGCTCGTAAGCATAAATCTATACGCTTAAAAAATTATGGAAAGAACATAACAACCAGCTCATGCATGGTTTTCGTAGGAAATAACCTAATTATTCACTTTACGGGCATAATAAGTAATACTTGTAAGGAAATGAAATCAAGTACATAAATTTTAAATACGTGACAACACTGTTCAAACAATAATTTTCATTCATTTGAAGCACTCATGTAATATGTTCAAAAACTAGTTTCATTTATTTCAAGCACTCATGGAGAATTTACGAACATAAGAAGATATAAGTTCCAAAAAAATATCTATAGATGCCAATAAAAAATAAACTTAAAATAACTTCGAAGAAATTGGCAACTAGTTTTCACAGCAAAAAAGGGAAAGTACAGTATGCTCTCTTAAATAAGAGAACTTGGCAAGTGAACATGGCAAATATCCAAAGCTCTGCATTATATACCTTTTTGAAATTATTTCAAAGAGCTGACCGTATTGATCATTTACATCATAGGGAACATATTGAGGATCTTCTTTAGCAAGCAAGCTTCTATACTCCTCCAACGAGATATATTTAACAGCTGAGACTTCAGATTCCTTCAAAAAAGCAATTAGTGATATCAAATATTGAGAAATCTTAAACAGCAGAACAGTATATATTAGATTATCGGGGATAAAATAATAAAACCGAAAGATGAGCTTAATCCAAGATATATATCTTCATCGATCTCAATTCCTAATATGATGGCACCGAGCATAGTTCAACCAAATAAACTTGATAGCTACTAGTTATGAAACACGTGTCCACAAAGAAGTAACTCAGCAACCATTCCTTAATTAAACATATGAATATGATTGTATGAAAACAGAAGCATTTAGTATGCCACTAAGAAGAAGCTTACATAAAGGCAGATGATGGTTAACTGAAGGTCTGGTTGGTAACATATGTTCTTCATAATAATGATGTCGGACAACCTTTTTTTTTCTTTTTTCTTTTTTCTTTTCTTTTTTTTTGATAGGTAATCAAAAAATTTTATTAATCAAAGAAGAATACACATGCAGTGTATTATCAGTTTAAACAAGAAAGAAAATATATGAAGTTAGGCAGCCCCTCTATAGGATTGCTAGTCGCCGCATTAAACCAAGTATACAAAGTCGGATAAAATAATTCTCTAAATTGCTCTGTGGTCCGTATTTGGTCTTCAAAGCATCGGTTGTTCCTTTTTCTCTACATACACCATACAATGCATTCCGGGATAAGATTCCATACTAGCTTACTATCCTTATCACGAAGTTTCCTCCTCCATGCCTGCAACACATCCTCTATACGTCTAGGCAACACCCAATCTATATGTTGAGAAGCCAGAATACTATTTAACAGCCAACNCAAGTATACAAAGTCGGATAAAATAATTCTCTAAATTGCTCTGTGGTCCGTATTTGGTCTTCAAAGCATCGGTTGTTCCTTTTTCTCTACATACACCATACAATGCATTCCGGGATAAGATTCCATACTAGCTTACTATCCTTATCACGAAGTTTCCTCCTCCATGCCTGCAACACATCCTCTATACGTCTAGGCAACACCCAATCTATATGTTGAGAAGCCAGAATACTATTTAACAGCCAACGGACATCATCACATTGAATGAACAAGTGGTCATGCATCTCCCCATTGCTCCTACACATATAGCACCGCTCGGTTACATAAAAGCCTTTTTTTGAGAGATTATCCATCGTTAATTTTTGTCCACTCACAACCGTCCACAGTAAAAATGCCATCCGTGGGAGCAATTTGCATTGCCACACCATCATCAAAGGGAATGAACTCTCCACGGGTCCCAAGAGAGATCTAAAATAAGAGCGAACGGAAAAAATAGAATTCTGTGCTAACCTCCATCGGCTACGATCATCCTCTCCTACCCGAATTTGCACCTCATACAACTCAATTAAAAACAATGCATAATCATCTAATTCTCAATCCCGCAACCCCTCTGACAAGTGATATTCCAACTGTAACTCCCATTGTAGATGGCTAAAATGTCATTCACCATAGCAGAAGGTATCATAGTAATGTGATGCAAGGAAGGAAACCCCACCGTTAGTAGTATATCTCCACACCAACAATAATCCCAAAATTTGATATTATTACCATTCCCCACCACAAAAGTCAAGCTATTCCAAAGGTTGTTCCATCCTCGTCGAATATACCTCCATAGACTCACCCCAAAAGACCCACAACCCTCACCCGAACACCACCCCCTTTATCACGCTATACTTCGCCCCAATGATCTCTCTCCAGAAACTCTCCCTCTCCACACTAAACGGCCACAGTCATTTGCCCAATAATGCCTTATTAAACAAAGTAAGCCTCCTCAATCCGAGACCCCACATCCTCATAAGAGAGCAAACAACTCCTCATTTAACCTGATGAGGTTTCCTCTCCTCTCCTCTCCTCCCCTCTCCTAACCCTGCCCAAAGAAATTCCCTTTGAATCCTCTCTAATTTGTTAGCCACTGCAACAGGAATAGGAAACAGTGACAAAAAGTAGGGACATTTGATAGAGTAGATTTAACGAGAATAAGACGATCACCCTTCGAGAGATACATACACTTCTACCCCGCTAACCTCCTTTCCACCTTCTCCACAATAG
>CAIGRB010048281.1:25179-44308 GCA_903798255.1 Fraxinus quadrangulata | reverse complement strand
TAACAAATAATACGAGTTAAATATAAAGAGAGATTTACACTTCGATATAAGTGTTGGTAAAGAAAACTTTTATCAAGAATTGAAAGTTGATGAGATTGGGAAAATTTCTTTGCAAAAAAAATTCTTAATGAAATAGATGAAAAATAAGTTTGATCAATCAAGAAATTCTTTGTAATAAATGAAATAGAATTTAAAATCAAGTAAGTTAAATGATATTCAATAAATATACTATCTTAATTGCTCTTGTAAGTTGTTAAAATTAAATGCAAGAAGAGATGAATATTTATAGAGTAAAGGAAGCCAAACCAGTCACTTTCGGCCGATCAATTTCGATTGACCGAAAGTGTATAGCCATTGAAAAAATCAAACAGTTGGAATTTCGACTGACCCGAACAGCATTTTCGGTCGACCGAAAATGTGAAATTTCGGTTGATCGAAAGTTGACTTCTTTTTTTTTAATGAAAAATCAGTTTTAAGCAAGTGATGAATTATGAAAATAATTTAAACTTTGTACACTTGCTAAAAATTGATGAGTTTGTACATTTACATTTAAGTTCCGATAAACTACTTCTAAATTTTAATCTTCAAATATCTCATTCTTCTTTTCTTCGAGACTCATTTGATTGTTTGTTCTTCAACAGATGACGATTTGAGTTTTTGAATGTTTAAGAAAATATATTCATGAAAAACTCAAAAAAAAAAATTGTTAGAAAAATAAGTATATTGTTTGTTATAATAAAAACAAGTGGAGTTATATTGAATCATATGTCAACATAAGAAATGTNCAATCGCCGACAATATGTTGACCTCTTGATTACATGACTTATGAATCTAACTCGGAAGTTTGAACGGCACAAGAAATCGATTTTTGATAAGTTCGTAATTGCTCAATGAAGAACAAATGATTTGAAAGCTAAAAGTCTCACGATTAATTCTCAATAATAATAATATACGTTGTTCTTTATAATGAAAAATAATGAAACTATTTATAACAAACTCTCCTAACCCTAATTTGGCGAAAATAATATTCAAATATTGTAAAAGATACTAAAAATATAGAATTTTAAGTAAACTAGGAAACTGCCAAAATTTGGAAATATTCTGCCATGGGTCATATCATCCACTCTTTCTTCGATTGGATTCGTCGAATCTGTGGCTTGTGATCGCATAGGGGATAACCAGTCTGCTACCCATCTCATCACTGCACTACCTGGATCAAATGAATTTTTTTTCCTCCCATGGCATCTCCTTTCGAGTCCAACATGGAAGCTGTTCCTTGGCTTGTTAGCTTCGACATTTCATTCACCGTAGCTTGAGCAAGCAATCCGATTGCCTCTTTCTCCCGCTTTACCCTCGAACGTGTTATCAGACCTCCTTCGATAATCAATGGATCTTTTTCGAGGTTTGACTTTGACGCGCTCGGCTCCATGCTCACATCATCCCCTCAATCTTCAAAAGGATTCGTCCTCGAATTTGTACCTACATCAAAGAGAGAGAGAGAGAGAGAGAGAGATCAGATACATTAAAAGTAGTCGAAACTGGAAGGTCTAACTTGTAGGCATTGTCATTGATCTTTCCAAGAACTTGGAATGGACCATCTCCCCGAGCCTGCAACTTTGACTTTCTTTGTTTCAAAAAACGTTCTTTCCTCAAGTACAACCAAACCCAATCTTCTGGTTCAAATATAACACGCTTTTGCCACTTGTTTACTTGAGAGACATAGTGCTCATTTTTCTTTTCAATTTGTAACCTTACCTTTTCATGGAGTGATTTAATCAAGTCGGCCTTCTTCTTTCCATCTTAACTACCACATTCATTAACAGGCAAATGAATCAAATCCAATGGTGTTAGTGGATTAAAACCATAAACAATTTCAAATGGTGAAAATGAAGTAGTAGAATGTATGGCCCCATCATATGCAAACTTAATGAAAGGTAAACATTCTTCCCAACTCTTCAAGTTCTTATTAATCACAGTGCATAGCAATTGGATCATAGTCATATTAACTACTTCAGTCTGTCCATTGGTCTGTGGGTGACAAGTTGTAGAAAATAATAGCTTAGTTCCTAACTTATTCCACAAAACCCGCAAAAAATGACTGAGAAATTAACGTCACGATTTGACACAATACTCTTAGGAACCCTATGCAAACGTTCTATTTCCTTAAAGAACAAATATGCAATGTTCGTAGCATCATTAGTCATATGGCAAGGAATGAAGTGTGCCATCTTACTAAATCTATCTACCACCATAAATATCGAATTACGTCCTTTCTTAATCCTAGGTAAACCCAAAACAAAGTCCATAGAGATATCAACTCAAGGTTCACTAGGCACGCGTAATGGTGTATATAATCCTTGGGGAAAAGCCTTTGATTTAGCCTTTTTACACGTTATGCATCGACTACAAACATGTTCAACATCACTTTTCATCTTAGGCCAATAAAAATGTTCTTCTAACATCTCTAAAACCTTTTTAATTCCAAAATGACCCATCAAACCTCCACTATGTGATTCTCTTACCAAAAACTCCCTCATTGAACATTTAGGAACACATAACCTATTTTTCCGAAATAAATAATCAACACCCCCTTTACTACATGAGTCATATATATTAGAGAAATCTGAATTATTCGCATACATTTCTTTAACGTATTCAAAATCAAGCAATTTCGCACTCAGAGAAGTAAGCACATACCTCCGAGACAACGTATCTGCTACTACATTCTCTTTACCTTGTTTGTACCGGATAACATAAGTGAATGTCTCAATGAATTTCATCCAGTGTGCATGTCTCTTGTTTAGTTTTCATTGGCCCCTCAAATACTTTAATGACTCATGGTCAGTACGGATCACGAACTCCTTTGGCCATAGATAATGTTGCCAAGTCTTAAAAGATTGAACAAGCACATACAAATCCTTGTCATATGTATGATAATTGAGTGCTACCCCGCTTAATTTCTCACTAAAGTACGCAATTGGCCTTCCATCCTGCATTAAAACAGCACCAATACCTAATCTTGACGCATTACATTCAAACTCAAAAGTTTTATCAAAATTAGGTAGTGCTAAATCGGAGCTTTCACAATCTATCTCTAATAGCTTTAAATGCAAGATCTTGTTCCACGCCCCATTTAAATCCTACATTCTTTTTAACAATTTTCGTAAGCGGTGTGGCAAGTGTGCTAAAGTCCTTAATAAATCGCCTATAAAAACTAGCCAAATCATGGAAACTCCTAACTTAAGTTATGTTTTTAGGGTTATTCTTTAATAGCTTTTATTTTATCTTTATCCACTTCTATTCCCTTAACATTAACAACATATTCAAGAAATACAACTTTTGCCATGCAAAATGTACACTTTTTAAAATTAGTATAAAGTTGTTATTTTCTTAGAACCACAAGCAAACACTTTAGATGTTCTATATGCTGATTCAAGTTCTTACTATAAATCAAGATGTCATTGAATTATACTACCACGAATTTACCTATGAATGCATGCAAGACATGATTCATTAATCCCATGAAAGTGCTAGGTGCATTAGTAAGTCCAAATGACATAACCAACCATTTATGTAGAGCCCAAACTCTGATACCAACTAATGAGAACCACGTAACAATAGTAACTACGCAACCCATAACGAGATTAGAACCAACTTAAGAAAGCTAATAAATCGAGATTTTGGACTCAACCCAAAATTAGTGAACTAAGCAACCAACACAATCACCGACGATATGTTGACCTCTTGATTACACAACTTATGAACCTAACCCAGAAGTTTAAACGCCATGAGAAATCGATTCTTGATAAGTTCATAATTGCTCAATGAAGAACAAATGATTTGAAAGCTAAAAGACTCATGATTAATTCTCAATAATAATAATGTAAGTTGTTCTTTACAATAAAAATAATGAAACTATTTATAATTAATGTAAGTCGTTCTTTACAATGAAAAATAATGAAACTATTTATAATAAACTCTCTTAATCCTAATTTGCACGAAAATAATACTCAAACATTGTAAAAGATACTAAAAATATAGAATTATAAGTAAACTAGGAAACTGCCAAAATTTTGAAATATTCTGCCCCTGGTCATATCAGCAGGTCTCCGACAACGTGGTCCATGAGGGAGAGGGTATAGCGAAGGGAATGGAGGAGCAGTGCAGTATCTGACGTGTCTGTGAGGTAGACGGGCGGGAAAGGTGTGTCTGTTAAAGATGAGAGAGATAATGATTTAGGGTTAATATAATTAATACACGATTTTTTAGTAAATAAATTTCAGATCTGATTTTTGAATTTGAAAACTTAAATGCGTGTTTTTATGTAATTTCCTCATTCATATTTTTCATTGATTGAATTGTAATTGGGGCGGGGTCACAGGTCAAGTAACATATTTCCTATACCCGATATGTACCCGTCCTAGGTCAGCATTCTTTGTCCAGAACCCACCCCGAGTACCCATTTAAGCGGGTAATACCCATCACATTCGGGGCGGGGCCCGTGGGAATCGGGTTTAATGGGTTGCCATCCCTAAGTCAAGGAAAGTAGTGAGAGAATTTATGTTAAAATGGTTTTCGTATTAATAATGTATTAATTAATTTAACAAATTTGTATTATCACTTGATTTGTGAATTTAAAACTAGACAATCTTATTTTTGAATAGTATTGTTTATAGGTACGATTTTGGGTAATTTTCCTTGTGTGTAATTTTTTTTTATATATTAGCCCGACTTGAAATTTTATTTAGTCCCCTTCTTGGATTCGCTCTTGAGACATAGTCATTAAAGTGGGAAAACTAGTTTTCTTGACTGATTTCATTGTGTTGACATGGAAGAAGATTAAGATATTTCAGTTATATTGAGCTGACCATTCTTAGCTATGGTTTGATCCTGAATTGACATGGCTTGAGTTGTTTTTGAGGGTAGAGAGAAACAAGATATATTCAAAATGTACACATCATTCGAGAAACCATTCAACCACGGGGAGTTGTAGGGTTGATAAAGTGATCCACTTGATCAACGAAGCAGTTGGTGCCATAGGGTAAAAATTGGAATAATTTGGGTTTCTCAAAGATGAAAATGGTGACTCCAAAATTTGGAGAGCCCAAAGAGGATGGCAGGCTGGATAATATAAGGAATGCAAGATCGGAACAACTAGACTTAAGCCCCCATGATCAATCGCAGATTAAAATTGAACTTGAGACAATAACTCGAGAACTTATTAGAAGTAACCAATTCTTCTACTATTTAATTTCAATAATTGCATGACAGACTATAGGACTCTATTAGATAATTATACACATTTTCCCAGTTTTTCTCTTTAAAAATCTGAAATTACTCAATCAGGGTTCAACTCCTGAACCCCAAAAATACTTTTTATTTATTTTTAATAAGTTGTAACTTCAAATTGTCAAAATTATCTCCTGTTTTCACATATTTAACATCGAGATTCACTCAATCACCAACTTATTTTATCATCAATATATTTAAATCGTAAAGAGTCCAAGTTTCACTCAATCGTATTGTTGCTTATAATTATGATTTTTTTTCCCTGTTGAACTCCTTTTTTTAGTTTTTTTAATTGGATTGTGATAGATGTAATAAGTAGTTGATGTGTTTTTAATTATGCATTGATAAGGAACTTGATTATTATTTATTAATTGTTGTTGATGTTGCTCATTATCTTAATCATAGGGAAAATTGTCACTAAGAATAAGAGATCCTTTTGTAGATTTTGACTACCGGATAAAATTTAGGTAAAATTGTAGAGCGGTCCCTAACCTTTTAAATTTTTGTGAATTTTACCCTAACTTTCAATTTGTACCAGCAAAGGTCCTTAGCCTTTTAGAAATATGTAGTTGAGGTCCAAATGGCATTTGACCATTAGTTGATCAAGAGAATTGATTTTGACCAAAATTTAGTAAGGGTAAAATGATAATTTTGTTATTTATCCCGTTTATCCACTTAAAATAATTTAAAAATAAAAATAAAAGAAAAAGTAGTTCATTTATCTTCGTCACCGACCACACCACACCACACCCCACTAACGTAGAACCAAAAATCATAGCCCAACACCACCACCGCCGACGACCACCACCATCATTGCCAACACAAAGCAAATCTCCCATTTGAAAGTAAACACATCATTTTCTGGTTATACCACCAACACAAAGCAAAAGCCCCCCAAAATGCATTCCACAGAATAATACCCAGCCATCATCTTTCCCACAGCAATAGCAACGCCTAAGGCTAGATTTTGCATGAAAGAAAGATAGTAAGAGTGGAAGAGAGATGAGACACGACTTTATACCCATGGTTGTTTGACGCGTTAGTTGAAATAAAGATAAAAAAGAACTCTTTCGCTCCATTTTTCCCATCCCTTTAAACCGTCCCCTCCAATCAAGAAAAGAAACCCAATTTCCCCCATATTTTCCCACTCCCATTTATCATTCTATGTGTCTTCCCTAATACCACAGCCTAAGCAAATAAGCAAAAGGATTCTGGATCTTGCTACAAAACAGCTATACAAGTCAAAGGAAAACTGCAAGTAGAAAAGCTAGATTTATATTTCTAAATTGTAGAAAATCCAGATTCATATTCTGAATTCTCACACGACGTAAAAAGTTCTTCTATGATTTAGAAATAGCACGTCAATACTTTTATCCAAATCAGAGTACTCAAAACAGAGTGATAATTAATATTCAAATGGTAGAATGCAAGTAAATGTAACAGGCAATCACCTGTTAATCTCAGCAATATATATTAGCCCTAAATCTGTTACATTATAGCATGAAATCAACTTCAAACTCTCAAGTTTAGTAAAGGTACCTCCACCGCAGCCGACCCTCAGTCTAATAAACAATATTTCCTCATTCATCTAGTTCAGATCCGCTCATTCCTGTTGATGGCCATGTGACACTTTTGTTGTCACCAAATCAATGCCTTTTGTTTAGCGTTTGTCACATGTTTTTTGGTTGTATCCTAACTAATGTAATAAGTTAAAAGTTAGGCAAGTTTGGACCTGCTACAACTTAGTGTGCTGTCAAGTATTGTTTAGTGGTAGTAGGTAGGATAGTTAGTGATGAAAAACACTTTTGAATTGTATCCTATGATGGACATATATTGCCAGCCGTGTAAACCATTATTGTGTGAATGAAAAACTCTTTTTCCTTCTCTTGTTTGTTAAAGAACCATTAGTAGTATCATAGCAAAATCAGATCTTAGAGGAAGAAGGAAAGGTCGTGAGATAGATTTCTGAGAGAAAACAAGTGTGTAACCTTTCACCAAAAAACTTTTCACCATATCAGCCGAGTGATTTGAAAACTAGTGTGATGGCTTCAGGTAGTTTTTCAGCTCCATTGCCTTCTGTGTTTATAGGAGAGAACTATGATTTTTGGGCTGCAAAAATGAAGGCTTATTTGAAAGCTTATGACTTGTGGGAAATCACAGAATCATGTGCAGAACCACCACCTCTTAGAGCAAATCCCACTATAGCTCAACTGAAGCAACATAGTGAGGAGGTTGCAAAGAAGTTCAAGGCTTTATCTTACATTCAATCAGCCATTTCAGATGCAATCTTTACCAGGATCATCACTTGTGAGACAGTAAATGAAGCCTGGGACAAGTTGCTAGAAGAATTTAGAGGCAATGCAAGAACAAGACAGATGCAAGTTCTCCATCTTATAAGAGAGTATGAGACCTTGAAGATGAAGGAGTCAGAAACTGTTAAGGAGTTTTCTGATAGACTGATGAAAGTGGTGAATAAAATAAGGTTGTTGGGAGATGATCTACCTGATAAAAGAGTGGTGGAAAAGGTTTTGATCAATTTGCCTAAGAAATTTGAGGCAAAATTTCCTCCATTGAAGACTCTAGTGATTTGTCCACAATAACTTTGTCTGAATTAATTAATGCCTCGCAAGCTACTGAGCAGAGAAGGTTGTTTATGTAGGAAGAACAAGTTGAAGGAGCCTTGTTTGTCAAGGAAAAATATAAAGCTCAAACAAGCTTTGGAGTTAAGAAGTATGAGCCTGAGAAAAAGAAGGTTGAAGGCAACAAAAATGCTGGTAAAAGTGATGGCTATCCACAATGTCCTCATTGCAAGAAAATCGATCATTCTCCCAAATGGTGCCGGTATAGACCAGGAGTCCAATGTAGAGCATGTAAGCAATTTGGGCATGTTCAAAAGGCTTGTAAAAACCAGAAGGAGAAGCGAGAATCACAGCAAGCATAGGTAGCAGAAAATCAATAGCAGGAAGAACACTTGTTCACATCAATGAATTTAAAAGCCTACAGCAGTGATGAAGCCTGGATGTTAGACAGTGGATGCACTCATCATATGACTTCCAATTCCAGTATCTTTGTTGAGTTAAATGAAGCATACAGATGAAAAGTTAAAGTTGGGAATGGAGAGTTTGTGAAAGTGAAAGGAGTTGGTGAAATTTCAGTACAGAATTCATCAGGTACTAAGTGTATATCTGATGTTCTATATGTGCCTAATATTGATCAAAATCTGATTAGTTTTGGTCAATTGATTGAGAAAAATTATACACTGGTATTCAAAGATAAGGGATGTACCATATTTGATCCTCAAAACCAGGAAGTAATGACTATTGACATGAGAAATAAGAGGTTCCCTTTAGAGTGGAAAAATATAAATGATCATACACTTGCAGGCACTGTAATTGAATCCTCTTTATGGCATAAACAATTTGGACATGCTAATTATACATCACTCAAAAATATGCATTAATTAGAACTTGTTGAAAATATGCCTGAAATCAGTAGTGATGATGGATGTGTGTGTGTGATGTTTGCTAATTGCGAAAGCAAACCAGGTTGCCATTTCCTAAAAAGCAGTTAAGAAGAGCTTCAAGTAAGCTGCAATTGATCCATTCTGATGTATGTGGTGCAATGAGAACACATACTCTAAATGGTAGCAAGTACTTTGTGCTCTTTATTGATGATTTGACAAGGATGTGCTGGGTGTATTTTCTGAGATTGAAGTCTGAAGTTGCTAGTGTATTCAGAGGTTTAAAAGTATGGTGGAAAATGACAGCAATTACAGAATAAATGCCATCAGATAAGACAATGAAATAGAGTATTGCTGCAGTCAGTTTGATAAATTTTGTGAAGATATGGGGATAAAACATCGGCTAACAGTCCCTTATTCTTCCAACAGAATGGTGTCCTTGAAAGGAAAACAAAATGGTTATGGAGATGCCAAGATGCTTGATGTTTGAAAAGAAAGTTCCAAGGGAATTTTGGGCAGAGGCAGTGAATACAACATTCTATTACTCAACAGATTGCCTACTCCAAATATGCCTCCAGATCGCTCATTCCTTCGAATAAAGGAATTATTATTTTAATATTTTCCAAATTTCTATCAACTCTATCTCCAACATAATCTCTTGCCCGCCCTCCTACCATGCCTATCTCCTATATTCCTCATCTTTCCTATTTCAGCCTCCACTATTGCATCGTCATCAAATCCACTACCCACTTTATTTTCACCATTGACATCCACTCTAATCTTCGACCTACCTCGCCTCCTTACATTAGGAACTTCTCTAGGTTGTTCTCTACATAAATTAGCAAACAATATGTCTTGGCTATCTATCCGTGCCTCTTTCCTATCCATCCTATCTCCCATATCCCCAAATAACTTATCAAATCGTTGTATCATCTTCTCTATCACGGGACTTGACTATTCTTCTCATTTAAAGTAGAATTGTCTCTGTCGGATATCCTAAATCTAGATTAATATTTGCCTTTCGTGTATACACTTGTGTGTCACTCGGTCTGACTTTTTCATTCAATTAGTATCACCACTCTACCGTTTTTCACTGAATGCTTTATTGCAAGCGCTTTAAAGAACTAATTCGATCTCAATAGAAATAACCATTGTGGAGTTTAAACAAAGGATTGAGTACGGGCATTGGCTTTAGAATGAATCAAGAAAAATAGGAATATGACATTTTGAATGGAAACACTAAGGATAAATTCAAGAAAGTGTTTCTTGAATTCGAATTGGACACTTTGACGTTGGAATATAATTATTTTTTGTAACTACTATATTTTTTTCTACATTTTTCTATTTTGTTTTGCTAAAGGCGCGAGAACTCAACAAAGAGCCAAAACATCAAGAAGGAAGTGATTTGGGCACTAATTTAGCGCACAAACGACTTTTGAATTTTTTTGATATTGTAATTTAATTGAATGACTCAAAAGATGAAGAACACGAAAAATGAAGATGAAGATTCAAACAAAAAGTAAAGGATATTACCTTGATTTTTGGAAACTATGCTCGGATACCAACCGATGCGAATCTATGTAGCAATTGTAGCTATGAAACCCACGATAGATTAGATCAAACCCAAGAATGTCAAGAATCGAAGTCTTAAAAGCTCGATCTAATAAATTATTTAACCAAAGAAATCAGACAATCGCAAACAATATGTTGACTACGTGAGTACAAAACTTATGAACCTTACTTGAATTGTAGAATGCCAAAAGAATTTGATTCTTGATAAGTTTGAAAGTAGTTCAATGAAGAATAAGTTGAAAAGCAATATGCCCCGTAATAACATTCTCAACATTGTGTGTTTTACAATAAAAAATATGATCCTATTAAAAAGGAATTGGACCTAAAAGATATAAAAAAGACACCATAAAAGAGTTTTAACTAAAATAGAAGTCTAGGCAAAATTTAGACAAAAACGCGTCCCTATTTATACTATGTGGCAGCATAGGTTTATAGCTTGTGGTCACATAGGCCATTCAACTGCCTTCATCTTGATCTCGGCATAGGTACATGTAACTGCATTTATAGTTATACTATGTGGACGCATAGGCCTTCGTTTATAGCTCCCTCTTTCGTTGCTCGAACCAAATTATCCATCTTGTTTATTCTTCCATTCCCAATATGAAACTTTTCATTTTGCTTGTTGTGATCGAAGTTTCATCCACCGTAGCTTAAAAAAAGTAATCCCATGACCTCATTGACCTTCTTTACTCGTGACCTAGTCGATTTTTTTCATTTTTTTAGTGGGTTTCGGGTATAGGGTTGGGTGGTTGGGTCGGGTTATGGGTTAACAACCCAAACCTGGAATAACCCAACCTGAACCGACCCGACTACATAATAATAATAAAAAGACGTTAAATGAAAAAAAAGCCCTAATCGCCCACGACCCCCACGCTCAGTTTACTCCTCTCCACTCTCCAGCCTCCATCAAATCGCCCAAACCAGTCGCCTCTCTACCCTCCTGCCAAATCTCGCCGGACTTTGTGGATGTAAAATCAGGTGCGCCATTTCTATTTGATTAATGTTTTGTAATTCCTTTAGATGTATCTCTCTTATCATGAAGCATCCGAATAGGAAATGCTATTGTTCAGAATGGTGCTACTAGCATTGTGGGGCAATGTTTAATTCAGTTGGCTCGGGATCGAGGCATCCATAGCATCAACATTATCAGGGACATGTACCGTTTGGATTAGCCCCAAGTACAGTGAGCTATTTTTATCATATGCTTGGGATTGCATAACGTTGTTGTAATTGTATTGGAAATCAAAATATAGACTTGTAATTTTTTATTTTTTTTCCCTTTTGGATTTAAATATTTTTGCCCACACTAGGTGCTTTTAGTGTTAGAAACCTGACGACTTCCATAAATATAATACTTTGTTAATGCAGTCATAAGATTTTTCAATTAACTGTCGACTTGGTTTATCAAGAAAAAAGGAAGGTTGCCTGCTTACCTTGGCTTGAAAACGATGGGAATCACCCAAATTTTTTCTCAATGTAGAATATTTGTTTATATTGTAATCTTTATTTACATTATTATGAATCATATGTATAACGTGACTGAAGATTCTGAGAAAGGTCCGCTTTCCATTTTCGAAATACATTCATTTAAATCATATTAAATTTAACATGTCCCTCATTTTCATAATATATATTCAATTTGAATCAATTTCTAAATGTTATCCTACTGACATTTGCCTCAAATATGAATTCATATTGTCACAGGGCAGGATCAGAAGCAAAAGAAAAGCTCAAAAATCTTGGTGCTGATCAAGTGTTCACAGAGAGCCAACTGGTAATGAAAAATGTTAAAAGTCTTCTGGTATTATGTTTTGACTCATTATTTATTACTGTATGAATTAGGAGGTATTCCCTTCTGTAGCTACATAGTTCCCTTATTTCCCAGTTGTTTTATGTTTTTGTTCTTACTGAAAATTTTCCTAGTCATATTTTATACCTTCTATAGGCTGATATATACCTGAATCGGCTCTATGATTTAACTGTGTTGGTGGAAATGCAGCTTCATTGGTTCTTAAATTTCTAAAGTAACATTTGTAGTTTGTAACTTCCCAGAAAAAATTCCATTTTGATTATTTCCCTCTGAGAGCCTTATAAGCTCATTATCAAGCAGAGTGGAATTATGGTTACATATGGAGGAATGTTAAAGAAACCTATAACTGTCACAACTTCATCTTTCATATTTAAGGTAAGACTTGAAGATTATCGTTTCCTCTTTTTTCTTCTGCAGAAGTATTAGCATCGAAGTTTGGTTATTATGGGGATGTGAAGGCATATATTTTCATATAGTATGATTGTCCAAATTTTGCTGTACCAATAGTCATAGCAGGCCATCTGGCACTGTTGTTTTTTATATCCATTTCTGTGAGAGGATTGAAGGTTCCATACTTCAATTAGTGTTGTCAGATGGAGAGAGTGGGAAATTCTAAAAAAGAATATGTAGTTTCTAGTTTCTCGTGGCTTTTCATTTGAATAAATGAACCTTATTGTTATACCATTTTGTTGGAGTGTTAATTTTTATCCCCACCTCGTCTATTAATAGAAATTATCGATACAACCCGACCAACCCAACCCAACCGACACATAATTGGGTTGGGTTGGGTTTCAATATTTACATGGGTTGGGTTGGATTTTGAACTAACCGACAATGTTGGGTTGGGGCAAAAACCAAGCCAACCCAAGCCAACCCACGCCCACCCCTACTAGTCGGTGGTCCTTCCTCCTCAATTAATGTGTTAGTTTCCTTGCTAGATCTCGTACCATGGTCCTCATCAAATACAAATCTGATAAATATCATAAGTTGAAAAGTATATTTTTTATGTCTCACACACAAATATTTTGTTTAGCTTTCTTTGTTAAGTTAATGAAATTTAATCATTTTGATGAGAAATAATTACGATTTGTCAGTTCATAGCCTTAAAGAAAAATGAGGTTTTAATTATACGCAAATTGTGTCAATTATCATGTATTTATTGTTATTATTTTTTATTAAATTTATTATACTTGATGCGACTATTATGAATGAGTTACTATGTGTTCTTTTGAATGCATTTATAAGAAAATAAAAGAAATTATATATTTGGAACTCATGACCACAGAATTTTCTTGGGAAAGAAAAAAATTGTCACGACTTAAGATCAAAGGACATGCATATTCCTCCTACTAAATTTGTACTGTTAAATGTATGTCACAATAAATTCTTCAGCTCACATGAATTCCTACCAATTTCATGTATTATATGGATACAAATATATGTCATGATGATACTCATAAGTTTGTCATCCAATATTTCTAAGACAATGCTTAATTATTTATGTTCACAGTGAATTAGTTATATTAATTTCCTGCATCTTTGAGAATATGAAATTTGAATGTGATAATTATATATTTAAAAGTTTACATTGATAAATTCATATTTTTTGATTCACGATTTGCAAGTAAGACTTAAAGTCAAATTTTTGAATGTAAATCATTTAGTTTGAATACTAAAAGCATGTTATTTGCATTATTGAATTTCACTCAAAATTAAAAATTTTAATTTAATTGTTAAAATTTAGATGTGATTATTTAAATATCTAAATTCCTTTGAACTATTTGATACCATTCATTTAAACATCAATTGCCGATTACATTCAATTCTTAATAGATGTTTTGAATATACTATATGGATGTCGTTAAATAGTTCATTATTAATTTGTGTTATATCGGTAGAAAAATATTTTAATTTTTTTTGTTGAGAAAATGACAATAGGACATATTTTTTCAATCATTTTTAGTACATAGCGTACATCGGGTATCTAATTAAATTTCTCTCAACTCCCTGAAGGAGAAAGATAAAACGACAATGATTATATTAATACAATATCAAGTTTTGTAGATCTAATTGAAAGCTCCAGAAGAGATAATTTTAAATCATACATAGGGATAAATTTTACTATACTAGTAATTTGTCTTCTACTAAATTGGAAAAAATAAACATACTTAGTTTCTAAAATATGTATCATTAATTGATACTATGCATTAATACGTTAAGTGATGTATTGAACCAGAAGTTCAATAGCTCTTATATTTGACCATCACTCTATTAATAATGATGCGAAATGAGAATTCAAATGTACATTCAATGAAGAACCAGAAGATTTTTCAATCAAATGAATTCCTATATGATATTTATTCTCACTATTATTGGTCATTATCAATCACTAGTTAAATAGGAATGGAATTTTATATATTTCTGAAGATTAATTGGGGTGATATATGGGGCCCCATTACCCTCCATGTTAATCATCTAAATATTATATATTTATATTTCATAAATTTGATATTTCTACTAGATGATTACATGGTGTTCGCAATCTAAAGTTTGCAAAATTACTTCTCAAATTTTAAATTACAAACATAATTTTCAAGTTATATAATCAAGATGGTGTGTCTTATTAATACTAGTGAGACTGAATCTCAACATTAAGTAAATGTTAGTTGTGATATCGATAAATGGTTTAACATGATTGCTTGTGAAATGCCTCGATCAATTTTTTTATTAATTACTACTAAGAACAAAGTACTTTCAATTTCTGTTTAGGGAATGTTATCACGCATCATATCAACTTCATAGTTCTCCATGTTACAACTTGACTTATGGTTAGAGCCTAATTTCTCCATCAAATTATTTTGATAGTGCAGTATATGTAAAATTGATCCACCACAATGCATTGAGATAGGGAGTAATGAATGTTGGGAATAAATAAGTAGTTTGAACATTTATATCAAACGAGTGATATTTTATAATGGGGTTTCCTGATTATCATTTAATTAGATAATTGTCTCAGCATTAGGGGATGAATTAAGAAGTTGATAATAATGTATAATTATATTATCTAAATCTTCACAAAAGATAATTTGAATCGTAGTTTGAAAGATAATTCATTTAAGTGTATGTACTGACCAAAGAGATTAATAATATTTTACACATCATCTTTTAAATGCTACAAATCGAATTAACATCTTATATGACAATTCGTTAATATTATATTTGATAAATTTATGTCAATGCTAAAACGTGATGATATTCAATTCTAATATAAAAATTTCTAAAAAAAAATGGAGCAATTAGCAAAGATGGTCCCATTAAGGAAACATATACTCTTTTATGAATTTTTAGATATAACAAATTACAAAATCCTTGAAGAGGTTCTTGAAATTTGAAATATCTCAATTAGTTATGTTATGAAAAACGAAATAGAATCGAAAATGAAAAAGTTATCGACAATATTTTACACATGATGTACTCCATCATATAGCGATGAATAGAAATAAATGCATCGAAATATGTTGATCGAAGCAATGATTGATCAAAATAAAGGAAGGCAATCCTAAATTGAATATACTGGAAAAAAACTTAAGTTTCTTGACCTGTAGTCTAGAAATGTAGTCTGGAAATCAAAAGGCGTATACTTATGCAAAATAAAAATGAGAAAAATTAAGTTGTAATAGGTAATGCATGACCCTCAAAAGTCTCTATCTTGTTAGCTCGACAATGTATGAAATTTGATATGCAAATAATAAATGTTATCTTGGTTGGTTTTAATACTATCCTTGAAGAATTTTTTTCTGAAGCATATAATTCAAATAATATTATCATGAGGGAAAGTAACTACATGTTTACTTTTTTTTCCTTGACAAAGATTGTCCCATTGGATTTCCTTGCCAAGGTTTTTAATTAGGCAACTTTTGTAGCGTACTCAAAAGAATAATGTACTTTTTTCCGTAAGTTTTTCCATAGGAAAGGTTTTAACGAGACATATTAATATAATTCCCTCAACTATTTTTTAAATTATCATGTTACTACAGTCATCAAAAGTTGATAAATATATCTTATAGAGATAGTGTTATTTGAAGACTATACAAGACAACATGAGTCATACTTTACCAGAAATGCTATATTGAAGACATTGACGTACAAGATATAGATCGCTTAATACAAAAATTTTCATTTATTAAATTCAGAGGGAAGCAGCTATGTCATTCAGGGAAAGTGTTGTAAGTAATATTTTATTAATGAATGACAAATATACCTCTTTAGTCCTAGTTTTTATTACCATGTATTCATGATGCTTTCCTATAAATATGAAACTTTGGTTCTCAATAAAAACATACAATTTTTTTAGGAAAATTTACAAAAATGTTCAATTCCATGCTTATCAATCGAAAAGTGTCTAATTTTGATAACTATTACAAAAGGACAAAGTTGGCAACAAAATGTCTATTTACCCTTAATGAAAAATAAAGATAATTTTTTTATAGTGTCAAGAATTTTGGGGCTAACAAGTAGCTTCCATCAGAAGCCACAATAATGCTACTCCTAACCCGATGGGTCCTACTTTTTTGCATTATCTAGGGATGACGGTTCGGCCCTTATTAGCATGAGACGAGCCGAGCTCGGTGCGTTTGTAAAAGGGTGAGCTCGGCTCAGCCCACAAGCCACGAGCTCGTGGGCCGAGTTGAATTTTGGGTCGTAAGCACGTCTATTTTGAGTTTTCTTTTTTTTTTTTTTTCTTAAAACCCTTTTCCCTACACATAATTATTTGACTTATAAGACATAAACTTATTAGTGATATACTGATATTTTTATTTACTAGTAGTAAACACGTGCGTTGCACGTCTTATGTATTCGGCGAATGATATTTGTAATTTTTTTGAAGTAATAATATTTTTTTGAAAGTAGTTGAGATAATTGATTTACATGTCGTTGATGAGTATAATAATTTCACATTTTTTAGCCACATAACGTTCCTCATTTCTAATAACAAATATGGGCTTCACACTAATTACCGCATGTACAATGTCTGAGAAAAATGAATTAGTTGGTTTAAAATTTAAATGTAGAATGCACAATAATCGTAAATAAGGACATGGTACCTAGCAATTTCCATGTGTACAAAGTAGGAAAGAATTTTTCGATTGTGTCCTTAAACAACGTAGCTTGAATTTTACTACCCTGGAAATATTATTAAAAAAAAAACTAATTGTCAAAGTGAAAATTCTATAAGAACATTATTCTAATATAATACAACACCTCCTCATCACACAAAATTAGTATTAAAAATTCAACAGGGCCATTTTTGTTGCTGTAGATTTCAATGAAACATTTTCGAAGTATGGATACTTTTATTTTATAATCCAATCTTTTTCAAAGGCAGTTAGTTGTTTTATAAGAATATGATCGCAACTTTTGTTTTGTAACATCAATCCTACAAACATGAAAATAAATTTAAGATATGACAACATAAATATATATTAACAATTAAAAAAAGGGAAAAAATTAATATTTTTCAAATTAAATTGATGATCTGACTTATTTTGTTGATCAATTGATGAATTAAACCTCATTTTTGTTAGTGATTTCGACGATGATGTATTCATCTGTGATGTTGCCACCATTCAAAATTTAAAAGTTAGTGATACAATTAAATCCATGATATTAGAAATCAATTTGAAATGCAAATCAAGATAAATAATAACCCAAAATGAAAAAAGGAAAAACTTCACAATGATCATCAACTTAGAAATAGATTTTGAGAAACTCTAGCATAAGAAAAATTGCTTTTATTAATAATAGTTCTTACCCTTTTGTGCCAATGATTTTTACTTATTAAATTTTGAGCATAGAATAGAATGATCAAGATTGGTTTTATAGATATAATGGAATGGGGGTAGAATGAGAAAGGTTGGTTGGTTCTGTTAGCTATAATGGTCATAATAACTTTCATATTAAATCCTTATTTGGGCGATTTTTTTAAAAAATATTTAATTAAAATATAACTATGTTATCTAATTACCAAAGTTAATAAATAATATTACTTTATTAATCAAAATACGTCTAACCCATGTTTGCCATTAATGCAAAGTCGGACTCACACATTTTAATTATTTTTTGCCACGCGAGAGCCTTCCCATAAAAATTCTAAGAACAAAATAGTCAGTTGAATTTACTGAATTTTCGTTTAATATTTTTTTTAAGTAATTGAATGTCAGTTAACTCCTTATATTAATTCAAACCCCAATGATATATATTATCTAAATAATAACGTATGCAAGAACTATAATGTAAATTATGAAGATTAATAAGGACTTTGTTGATTAAAAATAAAAATTTCAGAATAAAATAATCAATTGAATGTTTCCCAATCATTCGTAAAAGTGATTGGAAATAGAAATGATTATTGCCGATCTTAAAAACCTCATTAATATATCAATGCAACCTTTCAATTTTGTAACTTCAATTAAGTAATAACTGAATGCATAAATTATAATGTAAATTATGAAGATTAATAAGGTCTTTGTGATGAAAAATAAAAAAATGTAAGGAAAAATTAATCAATTGAAAGATAAGCCATTGAATTTTCGTGTGTAAATTAATTTTTTTAGTGATTGAATGTCCCAATTAATATATTAGTGCAACCCTTTAGCACATTCGTTACCTCATTTACATTAATGCAACATTTCAATTTTGTAACCTCAATGAAATAATAACCTAATGAATGGATTATAATGTAAATCATGAAGATTAATCTCAGTTGATTTAATTTTTTTTTTTTAATAATTGAATTTCAGTTTCACTTCTTATATTAATTCCAACCCAAATGATAAATATCAATTAAATATTTCACCACTTATATTAATTCTAAATCAAATGATAAATATTAATTAAATTAGTAATAAGTGCTATGTTGATGAAAATTAAAAATTGTAAAGAAAAAAATGATATAATTGAATGCCAGTCTCACTCATTATATTAATTCCAATCCAAAA
>CAIGRB010048281.1:2444-23839 GCA_903798255.1 Fraxinus quadrangulata | reverse complement strand
ATTGCTAAATTTAAATAAACGTTAATTAGGGCATAGTTTTAATATCATTTCAAACGGTTTATCTTTTTTGGGGGGTTTTTTTTTCGGTTATTTTTTTTAAAGTTAAACCCTCCTCCTTTATCCGGACTTGAGATCGTCTACTTAAATTTAGAGTAGGCGGAGTTAAAAATTTTATACGAACAATTTATTTCGTGTAATTTAAAAATAAAATAAAAAAAAGTAATATAAAATAACAAATTTTGATTAATATGATTAAATTAAATATCACTTACGTGACGACATGTAATTTCGACATATTTATCTTGTAGTCGGAAACGAGTGTCTTCCCAATCCTTCATACACATTAATGCTTCCAAAATATCTTCTTTGAGTCTGCTCGTGACCTCGAACAAAACCTTCTTACCTACACTAAAAGTAGACTCCGAAGCTACAGTGCTAACTGGAGGTTAGTAGATCCATTGCAATTGCAGAAACTACTGGCCATCGTCGTTCATACTTTCGCCAGAATTCAATTATGTATTGTTATTGGGCATATTATGATTAAAGTAATCAATTATTTCAGCATGTACACTTTGACTTGTGTCCGATATTTGATTACATGAGCTGAAAAAATTACTACAAGATGAACTTATTGTAGTTGAATCATATCTATACGCGTTAATGCCTTCAAATAAAGTTAATATTTCAGCGTCGTCTTCTTCAACATCGACGGGAAGAGTAGGTGCAGAGGACACTCGACTAACATTTGCATCCATGCATTCTGTATACATTTCATACATTTCACATAAAGTTTGTACAAAATTTCTATAAGTGATAGGTATATTAAAAGTTAAAGCTATTGAAATCTGATCAATTATATATTTAGTACCTAATAAATTTTATCGAGGGTCCATGATGCATACCAACAAAAATAACATAGGCAAGTCTTCCTAATATATTCTAAATTTTAATGCAAACACTAAAGTGGGTCTATATAGTGTGCAGTTGTAGCTATATAAGCTCTTTTATTAATCACTTCCCAAATCTTCGAAGTTAAAGATATAACACCCCCATATTTTTGTAAATTGGCAATCAATTTTTTCTTTGTATTAAAAAATATTCAATTGTGTCTGAACAAAGAGTATTTCTACTTACCTCAATGNCTATATAATATCTTTTATTAATCCCTTCCCATATATATGAAGTTACACATATAACACCCCCATATTTTTGTAAATTGGCAATCAATTTTTTCTTTGTATTAAAAAATATTCAATTGTGTCTGAACAAAGAGTATTTCTACTTACCTCAATGTACCTAGGTTGAAGATACTCTTTCACGTACGCGACAAAATGTTGGTTGTCCACTATTGATAAAGACAACTCAGCAGCGGCACTGAGTTTCACCATTCCCGTTCTAGCTTTCTTCTCCGAATATATCCATATGGAAAGTCGCGGAGAAGTAGAACCAGTGCCTGGATAGCCAAATTGGAGTTGCGTTTGACCAGCAGAAGATGCCCATATTTGGCTGCACATGCTTTGTAGTGACAGTTGAGGTAGGTGGTACCAATGCCTTTTTGCTGTGCCAATCGTTGTTGACAATATTTATAGACTGCTTTAACCTCTGGGACTCCATCAACCACACGACCCATTGAAGTCAATTTAAAGTGATCCCAACATTATGCTTGTTTTTTCCCTTTTGTTTCCCTCTTGCATCGGGAATATCTAATACATGTTCCTCCTCATGTTTCAGGAACATCAACATCATCCAAATTAATTGGATCACTACTTCCATGAGCCTCAAACTCTGGAATATTATCAAGAATGGGTACTTTCTTCAGATCGGGAAATTCATTCTGTAATTGACTTTGTGGCGTCACAGGTGATTCGCCTCCCATGTCGAACAAACCTTCAACAAATGAGTGTGGATCCATTTGTGAATTGTGAATTTGTGATGTGATGTATAATAAAATAATTTAGTATGTAAACAAAGAGTATGAAAAGAAATCAAGAATTGAGAGAAAAGGGATGTGTGAGATTGTAATTGTAAATTTGTAGTGTTATAAATAATAATTGATTGCTATTGAATAATTGAATAATCAAAGTTGAAACTTGAATGTAAAAATGAAAATGTAGTAGAGTAGGAGATGTAGAAGAGAGTGAGAATAAGAGAATTGTTGGAATGTTGATTGTTGTATGAAAAAAATTGAAATTGAGTAAGGTATTTAATCAGTGACCGTTTGCACGATCATGGAATTTATACAAAGTGACTGAAACGGTCACCTTTTTGGGCGATCTGCTCATAGGTTGAGTAGGGTATTTAATCAGTGATCGTTTGCACGATCATCGAATTTATACAAAGTGACTAAAACGATCACCTTTTTGGGCGATCTGCTCGTGTGCTCGCCCACGAGCCGAGCCCAAGAGTGGCTCGTGTTTTTGGCGAGCCCATCCCTCTCGGTAGCGAGATAGCTCGCTCGACTTGAGCTCAAGCTCGTCAGTCGCCCATGACCCTCGTTTTGATGAGTTGAGCAGTCAAGCCAGCGAGCCGCTCTGCCAGTTTGCCACCACTAGCATTATCTACTAGGCATTAACCAATTATTTTGAAAAAAAGGAAGAAGATGAAGTGTAATCTCGATATATCGCACTTGGCACTTAGTAAATGTCAATAATGATATTTTAGATGTAATTCTTGACATTTTACCAAATGTCAAGAACAAAGGTAAAAATTGGACGAAGCTTATACACATTTTGTATTTAGAATTTAACATATTGTGTGCGGATAGTGACAAGTGTATTTCATGCATTTATTTAGGCTACTAAATTAGAGTATTTGTTGATGATTCATGTGAAATATGGCTTATTTTTGTATAAATTGTGTTTGTTAGATAACAATTGATGAAAGAGGTCAAACTGGAGAAAACAAGTGAAAAGGGCTTTATTACATCAAATCTATAGTCTAGGGACTAAAATACAATAATTCGAAAGTTATATCAAACCTCATGATGAAGATGCGGGAGATTCAAGGGTTAATTGGATACGAGTAAAAGTCTACGGGGATGATACGTAAGGGAGAATGATCAAAATACACACATAGAAACGTTTAGGAACCAATATGCAAATTGGCCCCTAATACTCAAACCATGCGTATGCATGGGCCTGCGCACATAGAATCTACATGGGTTGACTATGGCTGAATCAAGTGCAATATGTGTACGCATAAAATGAACCATTAGTATGCATGGTTCATTCCCAAAAGAAATTTTTTCCTTATTTTGTTCTACCTTGTTTTGGCATGTAATAGTTTGGCACTCTATATATAACATGGGCCATATAGAACGTGAGAACGGTCTTTTAATCATTTTTTGAGAGCGCAAAGAGCACTATTACTCTCAAGAAGCAAGAATTCATCGTTTGGGTGGAAAATTAAAGTGAAGAATTGGAGTTTTAGAGTTATTCTTTGTATTCCTTGTCTCGGGCGATGTCTTTTCTTTTTTTTTTGTAATTTTCATATGGAAATGCTTGTCTAAACAATTTTATGTATTGGATGGATGACAATACCTATTAATTTGTAGTTTTTAATTCAAAGACTTATTGTTTTTTAGTTAGTTCTCGTGTTTGTGATTTAATATGCATTAATTATGTTTGTTTGAATGTTTGCGCACCATTTAGACAATTAAGTTGCTAATTTGTAGTGTTAAAAAACTCACAATAAGTAGAACAATGCATATTTAACTCACAAACAATAGATATTAGGAATAATATTTATGGCTTGTGCGGTCGATTGTGATAATCTTATAATTGAATGCGTGCTTTGCATAGAATAGGATCGGATCGGTCATGTTAAGCATATGTTTGGTATATGTTGGAAAAGAATATTAAATATTAATTGATTATCGATCGTCACAAACATGTTAATCACACTAATTACCATAAGTTGAGAATTAGAACTAGACATCAACAGGTGGAGTCAGAAATTCAATACATTCATCTCGTCATTCGGTGAAAACCAGATCTTTTATTGTTTTCATAGTTTAGTTAGAATAACAAGCGATAAATAAATCTCTTTTGTATTACAATAGATCGGATTTAGGGCCAGTTTGATAGAATTTATTTGGAAATAATGAGTAATTGAACAATATTTTTTGAAAAATGTATGGTTCAAAAGTAAGGAAACTTTATTTGTTTGTATGTAGAATATTTTATTATGTAAATGTGTGATGGAAATGATACTCTAGCAAACAATTTAAATTTTTAAAGGATGACAAATAGGGGCATAATACTAACTATTACATTAAATTTGAACGTTACTCCTCATAGGACAATACACTCAACTCAATACTTATTATGCCAACATGAGATGTTGCATGCACGGCACTAACAACGACATTACGAAATCAAACACAATGATAAGAACACATATGGGAAGAGGATGACACCAAAAGAACGGTTTAGTGACATCTGCTTATTTTTAACAATGGAGAAAGACGACATGTTACTATCCCCCTCATCGTTGGAGCTTATGATGATCACCTCTTCCATGACGATAGGCTCCCCAAATAAATAATTACTCTGCAATAAATATATGTGTAATCGATAAATCTGGCTTTCACCGATTTTTCCATCATATCCTAAAGTATTAGTTTCCAAAGCTACTTCTATCGAGCTTTGCCTTCTTTCTTTTTTCATTTTTGTTGCAATTTTCTTGAACAGATTTGGTACATCGAAGTTCATTTTGGAGCTCCTTAGCTTCTTCCTTTTACGGACTTACTCTTCAACCCTGTTGATAGAAATGGATGCCATGAATAAATTATACTGAGATACTTCTTGGGATTTTATCTGAAACAAGGATAATGCCCAGAATTGTGGGAGCCTATTTTGCGCCGAATAATTTAAATTCCACATTGCAACCTTCACTTCCAAAATCTAATGAAAGTAAGGAAATGAGAAGATTGGCACCCACAGGCAAACTATGATTGGTTGTGTGAATACATATTTCGAACTAATGATGAACTCATGAGTTGCAGTCTTCTAATTCAAAACAGGCTATTATAAGCGTTCTGTAAATCAATTCGAACTTATATATTTCCACCTTCATAAACATTAATAACAAAGAGCAAGTTAAAAAGAAATTAAAAAAAAGAAAGAAAGAAAAATCTGCACTCATTAAGTTTATTGAGAGCAAGTAGGGGAACCATTACTTCCATGGGTAAATAGAATACACGCATTAGGGGATCTTTATCAAGTCGAGTAATGCAATTTAGCTTCAATAGGGTTACAACTTCAGTCTAAGTGGCGTTGATGGGGATTAAATGATAGGTGAAATTAAATGACTCACTTTAATTTCACCTCTCATTTAGCTTATTATTTAGCTATCTAGCGCCACCTAAACTGGAGTTGTAACTCCAGTGAGGCTACATAGTATTATTCTTGTAAGTCAGTATTCATTAAACCTACACTTTTCAGTTGTATAAAAGTGAAACTAAATACACACATTTATCACAAAAGAAGAGGACAACTAGGAAAAGGGGGAAAATGGCTGGTCAGTCAAATTGATGTTAACTGAAGAGAAAATAATTAACTTAAAGCCTTTTAAATGTTTTTATAATATTTATATTTCATTTAATAAGAATTTACTATATGATATATAGAGTAAATTTTAATTATTGCATATGAATATATTCTTTAAATTAAGATTTAAGCTTTTAGATTGTTGTCGAAAAAACTAAAATTTTAAATGTTATGATAGTTAAATATTTTAAATTTTATGCATTATTTTAAACGTTTCACGAACGTTATGATACTAGAACTACAAAACAATGTCATTATAGTGCATGCATTTGATAAATGTCTAATGACTGTCTGGTGCATATTTTTTTGGATTCTATGTCAGTGAGTTGTTAAATTAAAATATAGGTAACAGATACAACGACGATACTTATGTCATTATAGCTCAAAATATTATCGTTATCCGACAACTCATTCGGTAATTATAGAATAGTTGGAAGATTTACATGAAACGAAGACGACGACACGTGTGTTATAGTTAGTAATAACATCAGTTTTATATCGTTATGACTAAAAACACTTAAAAATGTATATCAGGCCAATTTCGACCCATACAGTAATTAGCTAGGAAGTTAAGTTTAAGCCTCCATGAATAGGGTGAAAGTTAAGCAAACGATCATCATATATTCGTAGATAGTTGTTCCCATGTTTTGCATGGTAAAATCACCTAATTTACACAAGATAAATCTTTTCCTCATACTTAAATTTTCTCAATTATAAAGTTATTTAAACGAACTTTGCATTGTTTCGAATCGTTAAAAGTTAAAGATATGCATGATTTATTACTCAAAATACTACCAAAATCACATACTAACCATGTACGTACGTACCTACAACTAGTACTCACGCTCGAGTTCTCCTATGTCGTTAGGGTCTATATAAACTTTTTCATATTTCAAAAAAATCAGTAGTCAGATTTTCTTGTATTATTAAATAATGATTTAGTTTTATTTTGACTAATTTTACATGGTAAGTTGATTATTCGACTAATATATACTTGTTACATTTCTACTACCTGCACTCGAGTTCTCATGTGTCCGTAGGGTCTAGAAAGTTTTTCATAATTCACAAATAAATAGTGGTCATATTTTCTTGTATTATTTAAGAAATTCATAGTGATACAATCCATTTTGATCGATTTTACATGTAAGTTAATTTATCCAAGCCATGTATTCTTATTACGTTTCTACAACCTATCCTTGAGTTCGACTGTGTAGGTAGTAGAAATAACAATTAGTAGAAATAGAAGTGTGGGAATGGCAGAGCCGCAGAAACAGACCAAAAGTGATGAGAAAAGGAAAATCATAATAAAGTCTGATGATTCAAGAAATTCACATTAAAAACAAATGCATATATCTGAAGAAGAAACATTGCTTATAGATGAAAGAGAACCATAACTGTCATTTTTCCTCTTCGAAATCATAGAAAGCGGACAGGAGTGAAGATCAAAAAGTAAAATGAAGACCTTAGAGAGAGAAATTGATTCAACTTAAAATTGCAAGATGTGCTCATTAAAACGGGAAAACTGGTTAAAGCGGGAAAACTGGTATTCTCGACTGATTTCATTTTGTTAGACATGGAAGAAGATCAGAAAAGCTAGTCATATTGGGTAGACTATGTTGTAATATGACAATACAATCATGCTAAAAATGAGAATCACATATATTAATTGATAGTTTGAAATTCATACATGTGGAAGACATTGTTATGTATGAATATTACAGCTAGATCTTCCCCTCCTTGCTCCTCAAAAATAATCCGCCTTCAATGGGACAAGCCAATGAACCATATGGAGAGGATATGAGACCTGGCCATTATATAGGAAATCATAAAGTCGGTCCATTACTAACTCTAACCCTAATTATGGTCTACATAATTCCGGCCCACATACTTAAAATTACCACATTATAATAATACAGCCTGTAAGGTGTACAACGACCTAAGTGATCACTAATATATCGGGCCTAATCATAATATCATTGCAAACCATACATCTAACTCGTAAAATTCGCAATCAAATGGAAGCCCACATAATAGAATTATTCTAACATTCTCCCACTTGGGCAAATATCTGATTTCTATAGAACAGAACTTTTAACCTTCGAGCCAAACTACATAAGTGGCCACACAAGTATAGTTGCAATGGTAACACCTTACACAACATGATCCAGTCCAAAAGAATGTCAACATCGAACATGGAAATCGTTATACCAATCAAACGATGTAAGACCATTCCACAGCTACAAATGCCAACATTCTTATCGACATGGATCCCCATCATCCAACCAATGTGGTAGTATGCAGTATGAATTTAGCACCAAATGTGATAAAAACTGTGCTAATTCATATCGGTCCTCAAAATACTTCTAATCAAAATGAAGCCACATGTCTCTAAAAGAGACTCATCTTATGTCTTTAATTGTCATATCTCGAGATCAAAATAATATCATAATAAAAGACATAAGTCAAATGCATGTACAAAATAATTTATGGATAGAGGAATATATATATTATTGGAAGGGGCTATACTCGAATAACATATGGGTTGCCTACATAACCCGTGAAGGGGTTCAAGACAAAACGTAGTCCTTTTACATAAATAACTCACACTAACCAAAAATATCAAAGGTTTCCACAATACCCATATTAGTAACATGTGTCTTAAAAACTTTAGGAGCGAGTCCCCTAGTCAAAAGAGATCTACAACCATCGCCTCTGTTATCACAATAGTGATTGGCCTTGAGATAAAATCAACAACTTTCAGCCCAGAAATAAAATTCCTTAACCAAACGGCTTGAATTGTAGCTCCATAACATGCCACAAATTCAGTCTACATAGTAGAAGATGCCACTAGAGTCTGCTTCGCACTTTTCCACGAGATAACACCACCAGCCCAACATGAAAATATAACTTCAGGTTGATTTCAAATCATCTTGACATCCAACAAAATCTGAGTCTGAGTAACCTACCACCTCAATGTGATTTGAACGCTGGAAAGTGAGCATGTAACTTTTATTTTTCTTTAAATATCTCATGACTTTCTAAGCCGCTTCCAATGCTCTTACCCTGGATTCGACTGAAACCTACTGAGAACACTGACTGCATAAGCAATATCCGGTCTAGTGCAAACTTGAGCATACATCAAACTCTCCACAGGACTAGCATATAGAATCATCTTCATACTTTCTCTTTCTAGCTCATTCCTTGGACATTGAGCGTTGTTAAACTTATTCCCTTTTATGATAGGTACATTACTAGGTGTACATTTCTGCATATTGAACCTTTCTAGCACACGTCGTATATAAGCCTTCTCAGAAAATCCCAACACGCCATGATTTCTATCACGATGTATTTCAATGCCAAGCACATAAGTAGTTTCTCCAAGATCTTTTATCTCAAAATTAGCAGACACCATTTTCTTTGTCTCATGAAGCAACCCCGAGTCACTACTAGCAAGCAAAATGTTATCAACATACATGACAAGATAAATTTCTGAAGAAGAAACATTGCTTATATATGAAGGAGAACCATAACTGTCATTTTTCCTCTTCGAAATCATAGAAAGCGGACAGGAGTGAAGATCAAAATGTAAAATGAAGACCATAGAGAGAGAAATTGATTCAACTTAAAATTGCAAGATGTGCTCATTAAAGCGGGAAAACTGGTATTCTCGGCTGATTTCATTTTGTTAGACATGGAAGAAGATCAGAAAAGCTAGTTATATTGGGTAGACTATGTTGTAATATGACAATACAATCATGCGAAGAATGAGAATCACATATATTAATTGATAGTTTGAAATTCATACATGCGGAAGACATTGTTATGTATGATTATTACCAGCTAGATCTACATCTCCTTGCTCTTCAAAAATAATCCGCCGTAAATGGGACAAGCCAATAAACCATATGGGGAGGTTATGAGATCTGACCATTATATAGGAAATCATAAAGCCGGTCCATTACTAACTCTAACCCTAATAAACTTAGGAACATTGATCAATGAGAATAAATGCATGTTGTCATGATAATTAAGTGTATTAAAAATGAATTAACAAGGGAGATTTGAAATCTTAGCACTTATCTCATTTACTTGATAAAAACTCTTCATAATTAGCTTGTTAAAAATAGTTAGTAATTTAGTTGATAAGTATAACTTTATCAAACCAAATTTTCTATTCAATTAAGATTAAGATTAAATTGAACACGATTAAGTATATAGTCCTCGTCGGTATAACACTCTACTTATCACTTTATTACTTGTTCGCGATACCGCACATTGCAAGAAATTAACGATCACTTAACTTAATTTAATTGATTTAAGACCCAATTAAATAAAACGTTATAATTGGATATATCAATTGTGTTAATCAAATCAATGCAGTGTGACTATGTATTGTATTGTATCTCAAGCTCTAGTACTACAAACAAAATTTGTTGTACTAATATTTGTTTTACAAACTCTCATTTTCAAGTCTTTATAAGTTTATATTTTACAATTATTGCTGGGCTTTAAATTTATCTTTATTAGACAAACATGATCACCAAATGTCTTCTTCAACTTTCTCCTCAGGATGATCTTGTGATAATGTATTTACTATGAGATCTTCACCTGGTATTTTTTCATGAGCAATTTGTTATTCCTTCTTTCAATTAGTAGATAATGGGTGATGAATTGAAAGTTGATCAATGAAAATTGCAAGTTCTTATTTTATTGTTTGGTCCTCTGGACTCTTTTCAGCTTCTTGATTTTCCTCTTCAAAGAGGTAAGTCTGTGTTAGGCCCAGAAACATACTTATCACGATGATCGATGGTATCATACATAAATGGAATTGCAAAAATATAAAGAACACCAAAAAATGTTTATGGGCCTTGGTCAAACTTACTCTCCGAAGCTCCATAATATATGGATGCTCGCCTTCACAGAATCACCGAAATGGTCTCAAGAAAATATAAAGTTCTGTCAGATCCATCTAAAACTGGAGATAGAAGAGCATAATCTACAAATCTCTCACTCTCTTTTTCTTTGACTCAATCTAAGGATCAATACATGATCCACTCCAACAAAAACATTACATGATTACAGAATTCAAAGGCAAAGGTGATCTTTCACCACTAGTGTGTTTGAGCCACATTATTTTGAAAGAATGTATTTTGGAATAGTAGATTGATGGAGAATGTGTGGTTGAAAAAGAAGGAAAAGTTATTNAATAGTAGATTGATGAAGAATGTGTGATTGAAAAAAAATGAAAAGTTGTTAATATGACGGAAAATATTATTTTATTGAAGAATGTGTGGTTGAAAATGAGTAGAAGAATGAAAATGAAAATTTTAATATGGCTCAAACAGGGGGACTAAGATGAAAATCCCAATTAGACATGGAGTCAGTTGTATTAAACACAAACTAACCAATGATAATTTCACTTCATTATGACACAATGCGAAGTACAATTTGTATTTTATGATGTGCCAAAATACATATGAAAAGATATAATAGGGTTATGGTCCCCAATTATACGAGTGTTCTCATTCTCTCCGTCATCGAATCATTAAAAAGAATACAGAGACTTCTCTCTAAGAGAAATTGTATTGAAGAGGAAGATCAAGAACTCGCAACCATATCCGTTCCCATGGATCAAGGTACGCTTCCACTCTTATTCTCTTGGTAATTTGACGTGAAAGATCGTGACATAAATAAAGTTTTCTCTATCAAGATTCTAAGGGTTAAATTTCCTAACAACTCCAACTTGGCCTATTTGATTGTCGTTTTCCTTCATTCGATGCAATTTATCCTGAGTTACTATTAGTAACTGTTTTGACTAATGAACATTCTATGTTTTGAATCCAATTATTATTTATTATTTATTTTACTTTGTAATGAGAAAAAATATTGTAAGATTCATTAACTTTAAAATGTAAATATCAATTGATAATATATTAACATAAATTTATTCTATATTTACTGAACAATCAAATTTGATGAAATAAAATGTCATAAAATATTTTAAAAATTTCAAACCAAACGTGTTTTTTAGTTTTCTATTTAGAGAAATAGCTTTTCAAAATGACAAATCAAATGCGTTTTTTATAATCTTCGTAGAATCGTTGGGACACCACAAGGCGCTCGTAGTCTCGGGATGAATAAGGTCGATGGTAAACCTCCAACAAGATATCCCAGTCGCTCTTGTCAAGGTCAAAACGTTCCACGAACTCTGCAAAAGAGTTAAGGTTAGCCAATAAGAATTGTATAGAAGTGTAATAAGCAAAATACAATAGCGACTCACTAGGTTCAGAATAGGAGGTCGGAACTTTGACATAGGGGACGATGTCACCCTCGCACTCCTGCCACCTTCCCTGAACCCAGAACCAGGTCTCCTTCCATTCTTTAATGGAAGTAGGGAGGCCCAACACAAAGGGAGAATGTGCACCCCACTGGCACAAGGGATACCAACCCTTGGAGTCCCCCTTGCCTAAAGACCTAGGTTGGTAAATGGTTTGGAAGACATGGAGGGGCATATCCTCGCCCAGGGAAACCTCTTTCCAGAGAAAATACGACCCTACCAGTTGGGACCATGCATTTGGAGAAAATTGGGTGGGAGCCAAGCCGTACAACCTAAGGACAGCTCGAAAGAAAGGGTACAGAGGCAGGTGAAGCCCAGTCTTCAAAAGGTACTCACTAATGGCAACACAACCCTTCCTCGGATGACAGGCTCGTTCGTTTGGATAAGGGGATAGAAGCTCTATGTTATAGGGTATCCTATATTTTTCCCTAAGGCTGGCAATGTGGGTCGGATCGGCACTGGACGGGATTTTAGATGCTCCCTAAGATATGCTGTCGTCATCCCCATCGCTATCTCCAGAGGTGGAAGCACCTCGTCCAGTTTCAACAACTCGGACGAGGTCGACTGTGTTGGTAACTGAAAAACCCATTTTGCTCGCCAATTCACTAATATCTATTCCCCCCAGTAGGTTTCGAAGAATCCATAACCTAGACCCTTGTAGAAATTCAAAAGGGAAGACAAGGTACAATACTTACGATTTTCCCAAACCAAATGGAGAAAGTAGAACTACACTTGAGTACTTGAACCAAGAAGTGGAAATGAAAGAAATTTTTTGATTAAAGAATCAAAAGTTTTCTAAAGACTTGAAAGAAAAAGATGCAAGTGATTCATGCCAAAAGTAAGAAAAATGTTTCTCAAAGGCATACACCTTTTATGGGCAAGCAAATCGGCCCTCTGTCCGCCGGATCTCAATTCTGGCCATCCAGCCGTCCCTTCCGAGGTTTCAATCTGAACCATCCGTGACCTCGGCGCTTCGACTTCAATGACCCAGATCCAAGCGTAGCTTTCATGCGCCCACGTGCGTTTGAATATCGCTAAGGGGAATACGTGACTCCATCATTGCGCATTAAATGCGGCGGCTGTTGCGTGTAATGGGAGTTGTACCAAAATAATTGCTCTCTCTTGAAAACTGGAGGCAACATCAAATCATTGAGGCACCCTAATTTAAAATGCCTCGTGTTTCCCAAAAGCATTGAAACAATGAACTCTTCGTAATTATCAATTTGAGGCTATGGACTTCTGCAACGAATGAAGACCCTATGGACTTCTGCAACGAATGAAGACATCCTGAGTTAGTAGAAGAACTTCGGCCATGTGGAACCTCTTCGGACACGTCATGGACCACCCAGGGAAGACCACTTAAAACAATTTTGACGGACAACCCCACAAGAGTTGGGATGTTTATTCCTTTAAAAAACCATACGATATTTGAAGTCCATGCATTACATAAATAATCATGCATAGACTTGGGGGACTATTGTTACCCCCATCCAATTCCGAGGTCCTGCTAATACTGCCATGTGGGTAGTTATGTAAGCAGTCAGTCCATGTAGACAAAAATCAGCCGGAGAACCAGGAAGGTCAAGCAGAAAAGTTGACGAAGTTGAAGTTGAGAGGTCCTCCAAACAAGTCCGGTCGAAGTCCTTCAATGTCAAGGCAGAAGCCCCTTCCAGCTGCATGAGGCCCTCGAACCGAAGCTGACCTTGTTCCACATTGAAGCCGACGTTATTCCCTATAACAGATTTAGAAATCTTTTAGAAGTGATTGATGGGACATCTGTAATAAAAGGTATCAGTGTGTGAGCCTACAACTAGATTGACAGAACTCTTGTCGAATATTAAATGTAACGAAAGGACGTTGATGTGACGCTCCTCTTAAAGAGATGAGGCCACGTGGTTCTGATCCAACGGATACCACATTTGCCAACGTAGTATAAATAGACTCTTCTTGTAACTAAAAAGGGGTTGGATATTTGGTTGAGAAAGAAAACATTTACATATTCAGAATACACATAAACTCTCAAGAATTCCATGTAAACTCGAACATACAATACATAAACGTATACATGCTTTTTATCTATCCTTCGACATATTCCCGTTTGGTGATTACATAGATCACTCTGATTCATATTCGACGATCATTGTTAGCACGATTGCCTCCGTTCTACTTGTCGGAGTCTGAACGTTTTCGTCTCTTGTCAAAAAGTGTCTCCCGCGCTCGGTTCCAACCGACTATCGTCGTCACCCCGACAAAAGCGCGCTGGAATCGTGCTTAACGTGGCAGAGCGGGCCCAACTTCTGTTGAGTCATTTTTTGAGGTCAACAATATTCTTAAACAGTAATTTAACATCATTTCAACTACACATTCTTCAATAAAATAATATTACACGTAAATTCAAAATTTTTTTTATTTTTTAACCACACATTTTCCTCCAATACACTATTCAAAAATACATTTTATGAAAATAATGTGGCTCAAACAAGGGCATAAAAAAAAGATTAGAAATGATTTAGATATTATGCTAAATATCGAAGATATGAAGAATTAAATTAATTAATGTACTATATCATGCTAAGCACTTGTACTTGGTTGACCATTTCTCAAGAAAAGACTGCACAGTTTTTATTCTCTGATTGATTAAAGAAGTAAATAATTTATAATAATAATAATAATAATAATAATAACAATAATGCGTGTTTGCGGATTATTGGATTATCAAAACTAGCTAGGTTGCGACATCAATTAATATTGTAGAATGGTGAATTCTAATCGAAATTATGCTTGAGTAGTGAGTTTTAACTTTGAATAGGAAGTTTGATTCATCCATTGAGAATTATGAAAGATGGTATCGCTACTATGTGAACTAATAATTACACTCTAGCTAAATAGATCAAGCTAATTTTAAACTATTTTAGAATTTTAGTTCAAATTTCATAATCTGTGTTGATGGTGATAGAGTCATAACTCGAATTTAATAGAGTCTTAATTAAGGCCCCTGTTTGACAATTATTTTTTTCAAATTTTTTTTTTTTTACATATTCATTTTCAACAATATATTGACACAATAAAATATTTTGCACATAAATTCAAAATTTTTCTCTCTTAAAAAATCACTATTTAAAACATAGTTATTTTCCATTTAATGGTTGTCAAACATGTAAACACAAAATATAATATATTAAAAATAAAAGTACAAAAACATAAAAAAGTTCATATAAATTGGTTTTTCTCAAATTCCAGGGAGGTTAGGGTCTCAGTTGCTCCCACCTCCCTCCGCCACTGATGGTTGATCATACAGTGTCATAACCCAATTACAACATGTTTGTATGCTTCCGTTATAGTTCCTGAAACACAAATAATTTTTGTATTACTTTTCGTGTTCTTTAGAGCTAAAATATTCTCTATGTTTAGTTTTTATTGAAATAAGTTTCTTCAAAATTGGAAGTGTAGAGTAGCTCAAAAATTTATCATGCGGCGGGAAGAAAGAAAAACCAAGTAAAACTTTTTTGTATCATTATTGAGTAGTGGATGTGTACAATATTTCGTATTTAAATTTCAAATCAACTTCTTTCTTCTTGTTTTTAACTTACGAATTTTAGATTTTGCACTATTTTTAACCCAACCTATAAATTGTAAATAAAAAATTATATAAAAACTTGGTTCCATTAGGTTACCCATGGTACTGGTTGAGGAACCAAGAATTGAATCGAACCCATACGATTCTTGATTTTGATTCCTAATTTTTTTTTTTTAAAAAAAAAAACAGAAATTGGAACCTTCAATTTTGATTCGGGAGTTTCAGTTCCGGTTAAAATTACAGGACACGGACCTTTGGTTCAGGCAGTGATCAATTCGACTACCTGTGTCTGATGACCTCGATTAAGTTAAGTAGTAAAGTGACATGAAGTGCGTATCTGAGACATGGTTGATGCTTGGAGAATTGTAGGACAAGGCGTAATAATAGCCTCTCAAGTTCAAGTATGAATATTTATATAATGTGTGGACCTTAGCTTGAACGTGAAAGATATTATCTATGATATGCAACATGGTATGAATGTCGTCATTGGAAAAGTGATGCTCTGCTGTGAAGTGTTTATCTTTATTACACTATATGAAGAGTTGACCATTTGCTTGGCTGTGTCGAGGCACAACACAATACTCTCCCAAGTTCAAGTTTGGACATTTTATATAATGCGAGAACTTATGATGCTAATGATATGTTGGGATCTTGTGTGGCAGCAACAAAATATTCCTCCAAGTTCAAGAATGAATGCGTGGAGAGTTGAACCCTTTTTCAGTGCCTCAATCGATGAAGAATCAAAGTATCACTTCATTTATTCATTTTTCTAGTTCTGCTTCCAAGTGCAAGATAACCCCGTCAGATTGTGGGTTTTTTCTACTGGTTGGGGCTCTCTCTTCAACACCCCCATGGAATGGTCTACATGGTTCAGTGCTTGTCGAGTTGCTTCTATTTGCCTATCACTACAATAAAAATGACATTTTGCAACACAAAAATTACAACATTTGTCACATGAATGTTGCTAAAAGTGTTTATCACAACAAAAATGTAAGTGAATGTTGCCATTGGTAAAAATAATTGAGATTTGGCAATATTTTTTAAAAGAATGTTGCTGATGTCACCTTTTTGCAACGTTTATTGAGTGTTGCGGGAAAGTTTTATTTTTTGCAACATTGAAGCCGTTGTTAAAAGTTCATTCTATAACAACGTTCAGTGACTATTGCGGATACTTAGTTATATAATTTTTAACAATGTTTACTAAAGGTTGTGAAAAGTTTCTCTTTTTGTAATGTTTAATAAACGTTGTAGAAAGTTACAATTTTCCCAACGTTTATTAAACGTTGCAAAAAGAAAAACTTTTCGCAACGTTTATTACATGTCGCTAAAAGTTAACTTTTTATAACGTTTAATAAATGCTGCAAAAAATAGTTGGCAACACTGGAAAAATGTTATGAAAAGATTATTCGCAATACTTAAAAAACGTTGCAAAAAAGTCATTTGCAACATTTAAAAAACATTGCAATAATGTTATTAGCAACGCTCAAAGATCTCTGCAAAAGATTTATTCGCAACATTCAAAAAATGCTGCAAAAAGGTTATTCGCAACACTAAAAAAAGTTGCAAAAAGGTTATTCGCAACATTCAAAAAACGTTGTTGCATCCTTCTACTCTACTCTTACATCGAGATTTGCAACATACGTTCAAACATTATAAAAGACCTTCGACATCGTTTTTTTGAACGTTGCAAAAAGATGTTTTTGTTGTAATGTATGATCCAAGCAAGTTCAATTGCCTAAAGAGCATATTTACTTTAATTCAAATCAATCTTTAATTACATTTGGAGGTTAATTTGACCCTTACATTGATTTGAAATATTAATAAGATCAATTACCAGTCCTTTCAATGATAGGCATAATGAGTATAAGGTCTGATGCATACATATTAAACTTCGAGAAACCAGTTAACAAAGAATCTTCAAGAGCCGTAAGCCTAAAATAAGGAGAAAAGCACCCACAACAAAGAAACTGAGGTTTACAACAAAAATTAAATAAATAAATAAGCCCACTAAAGACAACTGGGAAGCCAAACCTCATACTTTCAAATCTTCTACACTTAGATGCACAAAACCAACTAGAGAACTATCCCTTTCATTGTATAGGGATAGAGATATAGGGAACAGGGGCTATAGTGAAGTGCAATAAGTCTGAAAACCTAGATGAACTTCGCTTAGATTACCAGTCACGAAATTCATATTTAGCGCCTGACTAGCTAAAATAATAAATATCCAAGGACTGAGTAATTCATGGTTTTTTGCAAGGATTTGGAAAAAGGAAAATTTGATAGCAAAAAAAAAAAAGGAAAAAGAAAGCAAAAATCGCTTATTCGCTCTTTGTTTATTTCTAGATCAAACAACAACTAATTTGAACAACATTAGATCAAAAAAAACAAAAAAAAAAAAAGAACAAAAATCGTATGTGTTGACCTCGAATTTTGGACCGATGATGTGGCTAGCAAATTCGGCTCTACTCGAGTCCACGCGTATAGTTCCTGCACACTAAGACAAATCGTAAGAAACATGTGGCATTTTCCGAAGGTGGGAAAGGTGATGACGATTAAATTAGGCAATCTCCAATGGCAACACCAAAACACCAAATTTCACCAAAATTTGGTGCAAAAGTGTGGAATGTGGCACCAAATTTTGCACCATTTTTCAAAATGGTGCAAAGCCCAATTTGCCCCTTATTTCATTTGCCAAAAGAATTGTTGGAGGATATTTGTGTCATTTGTGTTATATAATTTTTAATACAATTATTATTATTATTATTATTATTAAGGATATTATTAGTATAATTATTATTATTTGCATTTAAAATAAATTTTAAATGTTTAAAATAATAATTACTGAATGAATTAAAATAAGCATAAAAAATATTTAAAATATAACAAACACGATTATTTATAGTTAACACGAAATATATTACAACAACCACAAACCTACATTAATCTAGTTTTATTTAAAGAAAACGATACATAAAAACAAGTGCATAGTTTAGTAATCTGAAAGATCGCTTCCAGATCCTCCAATATCCTCAAAATAATCTTCAAACAAATCAGATGAACTTTCAGATCATTTATCTTGTTGTTGAGCTCTCTTTCGTAAAATTCTTATTTGTTCATTTTGAAAGAACAAACGTAGGTTTGGATCTGTTATTGAACTCAAATCTTTCAATAAAATTTTGTTCTCCTCACGATATTCTATCATTACCAATTTTCTTTTTTGAATTTCGCAATTTGATGTCTTTCCTCACTACTTTTTTTTTCAAAATTTCGACGAGTTGTCGATTCTCTTCTTTAATGGATGCAAGTAATTTTATACCCTCTTCTTCATTTTTCCTTTTTAGTTTTGCTTTTTTTTACCTCTATAGGTCGTTGCGTAGAAGTATCGTCAACATTGTCTTCGTTTATATTAAGAGAAAACGAAGACAATCCAAGGGATGTTGAATGTGTTGAGGTGCGGTCCTCAGATGATGAATCTGGTTGTAACGATGCAATGTTAATACCCTTTTTTTCATGGTAGGTTGCTCTGGCTATGTTAACGTCATCTCCAAATTTTTTGGCATCTTTAAGCATAGGCGAAACTTGGTCAAATTTGAATTATTTCTTGTAATTCTAGTCTTGAGATAATAGCATTTTGACTCGAAACATCTAAAAACAAAGACAATATAGCATTAACTTAACAGAAACTTAACATTTGGAAGCATAAGTTACGAGTAATACTCACGATATCTTCATCTGATGCACCACTTGGACTCAAAAGTTCCACTTGCCGAACACATCCTTGCATTTGCTTCATTAGAGATCTTTTTGGTCGAGTAAGCATGATAAATGAAAGCATTGTGGTGTTGTACTCATTCTCCACTCAAGACCAGAATTGGTCCCTTGATTGGTTTATATCTACCATTGGATCTTGGGAGATATCAAAGTAGACTTGACATAAGTGTACATCTTCGTGTGAGTATGAAGAAGTTCGTGGAACAGAACTCATTGTCGAGGATGATTATTGAAAATGGTAGCTGATTTTAACTTGGGAAGCTTGAGAAATTGAAGGTAAGGTCTTGTGAAATATGGCAATCTATTTTATAGACAAAAGGATATGCAAGATAAGATTTGATTATATATAGATTAAACGATTGAGATCTTGACGTAATCCAATCTAACGGTTGAGATCTTGACGTAATCCAATCTGACGATGGAGATGAATTTGCCTAGATATCATATCTTCAAGTGGACCAGGATAAGATTTGATTATATATAGATTGAACGGTTGAGATCTTGAAGTAATCCAATTTGACGGTGGAGTTACCTAGATATCCTATCTTCAAGTGGACAAAGATTTCAATAAAAGGCAGTATTGAGGTCGAGCAATCCTCATTCCTCAAACATACCACTCAAAAATGAATTTCAATATTGGAGGTCCCTCTTATGTGTCTGATTCGAGTTCATCGTCATTGTCCGATGGACAAAATAATGATGATTTTCTTGATGAACAACAACAAGCTATTACTCGTACATGTTGGAACAGAAACCTACTCATATCTCAATACGCTAATCAACATGTTAACCAACGGGCACAAAGAGGCCCCATTCATGGTCATAGAACCATCAACCATGATTAAAAAATAGCAGATGTAAATCTCTTCATTGACTACTTCATCGAGAACCCACGTTTCGATGAACATATGTTTTGCCGATGATTTCGAATGTCTCGAGGTTTATTTGGTTGAATACTAACAGCAGTGGAAGGTCATGACAACTATTTCGTGCAAAAACGAGATGGGGTAGGTAAACTCGGATTATCTAGTCATCAGAAGGTAATGTAGTGTTTCGAATGTTGGCATACAGTGTGTTAGCAGATGTACTGATGAGTACATCAAAATAGGAGAATCCACCACTATTGAAAGTTTTATTGTCGAAATACTCGCTGATCAATATCTAAGATCACCTACCGCAAATGACATTGAGAGACTACTCCATGTTAATAAACAGTGATTTTCCTGGGATGTTGGGCAGTCTAGATTGTATACTTTGGAGATGAAAAAATTGTCCAACCGCATAGGCAGGACAATATACAGGTCGTAGTGGATCCCCAACTATTATCCTCGAAGCTATAACTGATTGTGATCTTTGGATATGGCATGCATATTTTGGACTTCCAGGTTCGAACAATGACATCAACGTTTTGAGGAGATCTCATCTTTTCGCAAACCTCGCTCAAGGTATTGCTCTGCCAGCTGAATACGTCATTCAAGGGAAACAATATAACATGAGTTATTATCTAACTGATAGTATATACCTAAAATGGTCTACCATTGTGCAAACAATTCATGAGCCACGCGATCCCAAAAAAAATTATTTGCAATGAAACAAGAAGCCTGTAGAAAAGATAATGAATGTGCATTTGGCGTTCTACAGTCAAAGTTCGCAATAATGAAAGGATCGGCAAGGTTTTGGGAAAAACATACATGCTATCATGATTGCATGTATAATCATGCTAATATGATTATCGACGATGAACATAATGTTGATGCACCAATTCAAGAATGGACGGAAGCGCCAAGTCCTGAAGTTGAGTTGATTGAAGATGAAAATCATCGTTTTTAAGAATTCCTTGCTCGTCATAGACAAATAAAGGATAAAGAGGCTCACATTGCACTTCGAAATGCATTAATCGATCATTTGTGGGAAGAAAATACGAATTTTGAGAATTAAATTTCAACTCTATTTTGACTTCGTAATATAATAATATCTAAATTCGAAATGTATTGCACTACTTTATAATAGCATGATTTAATATTTTCTGTTTTGTAGTGTTTCTATTAATTATACTATATATTTTTATATCTATTAATGAATTTAATATTTTCGTTAATTTAACGTAGTTATTCATTTAGTAATTTATATATTTATAAAATAAATAAATAAATAATTT
>CAIGRB010048213.1:41579-61759 GCA_903798255.1 Fraxinus quadrangulata | reverse complement strand
ATCTGAAATTTAAAATTTTAAACCTTATCTCTTAAATTTGAAATGTGTGAAACTTAACCTCTTAGTTATGAAATTTCCCCATTAGAAATAGCAAAATTTCCCATTTTTAACCAATCCCATGTCATAAATAGTGAAAAGGTCACAAGTCAGGAACTAATTATGTGACAATTCAATTTTCAAGTTTTAAATTTTAAAATTCAAAACGCGGGTATTAATTAATTAATTAATTATATTTAATGTCAAAGCTATACAAGAAACGATCACAGATGCGTACTTATAGTTCACAACTTATTTATTGGTCACATACCACCGCCACCTACAACCACATATTGCAACTGCAAGACCACCAGATGGCAAAGTAAATTGCAATATAGAATTCAATAAAGACCGTCTCCATAACGTCTCTTACAACGGCAATAGCATCCACTACAATCTCTACCTCCATAATTTCCCTCACGACGTCTGCCACAACTCCATATCATCAATTTTCAGAGAAAACAAACTTCGATTAAAAAAAAAATAGATCCACGTCATTGTGTACAAAGGAGAGAAAAAACAGATATGCACCACTGCTCACTAAGGAAAGTCGCACACGAAGTAGCAAAACGACTAACACAAAGGAGTTCCATCTCCGCTCGCAATGTCAATGCACACAAAAGAACGCTGCTTCGGGGCACACGAAGCGACAACGCCTAACATGAAGGAACACCATTGATGCACCGTGAAGATTCCCTAGAGCGAACGGATATTGAAGAACCATCGAAGTGGGTGCGCTATGAAGGTGGAGATGATAGTGAATAGTTTTGAAAATAAATTAAGTTTTGTAGGGGTAGGAGTCGATGTGGAGTGGGGGTAGGGATCGTTGATGTAAGCTCGACGGTGGTCTCCGACTATAGGTGCGACGGCGCTGAGTTGTGAGTTAGTTGGAGAGAGTAAGAAGAGATAAGATGAATAGGAATTGTAGGGTTTTGGATTAAATTGGATTGGATAAGGTTGGATAGATTTTATATTATTATTATGATCATTATTATTATTAGTTAAAGTAACACCTGATATATAATTAAATAAACTTATATTTTGAATTTTGAATTATTATCTTGAAAAGCCGGTTTAGTGTAATTTCCACTAGTGAAAATTACCCTTCCACTTGTTTTTAAAGATTACAATTCAAAAAAAGGTTTGAGATTCGGTTATCCAAAAATCAGGTGATAATTCCACATGTTAATATTAATAGATAATATTATAAATTAATTTATGTACCGACCCCATCCAAACCCTAATCATCTTTATGCTCTCTCGTCTTTCCCTCACACTGGACTTTCACCGTCGTCGGAAAAACACCATTGCTACATTGTGCATGTGGAAGATTTACAATGTCATCATCGTCTTCATTAGATTATAAAAATCATTAGATCATAAAAATCGTCATCTTCTTCTACACTAAGTTGCTAAGCATAGCATCGCGCTCCTGCTGCACGTAGCAAGGCAACGCCGCTCCACAATTTGTTCTCTGCTTTAATCTATTCCTTGTCGCAATCTTTATATGGTTTTGCCTCATTTGTACCTATTTGTACATGGGTAGGTAAGTAATAATGTTGGTCATGTGCAATTTGTTCCTCGTTGCAATACGTTCTATGTTCTCTAGTGGATTTGAGATGGTGGCAATTGCGGGTTTTATTTTTTATTTTTGTTAGGGATTGTAGTGGTTGTGGTGTGATGGAGATGGAAGTTGTGATCGTGATTGTTGGTTGTTGGCGGTGGTGACGTCGACGGTGGTGACAATGGTGGCAACATGATGGTAGGGTTGGCGACAGTGTGGTGGTGGTTGGTAGTGATAGTGGTGGCGCTACTGGGTTAGGTTGGGTTGAGTTTGGTAGGATTGGATTGGATTGGATTGTGGTTGTATAAAGAGGGTTTGCGATCAATTATTTAGGTAATTGAAACAAATAAAATGGTTAATTCATGACCAATAAATAGTACATACTTGAATAGATAGTTTGTGACCGAAAAATAATACGTGATCTACTGATTTGATAAATTGTGACCGATTTAGAAATTGTGACTTATTAAATTTATGATTTGTGATCGAAAAATAATACGTGACTAATTTGCACAAGTCACAAGTTTCCTTGTTACGAGTTATAATTTATATGTCAACGTTCAATGTGTACTCGTCACTTATCAATATCCATAAGTCACAAATCACTAATTATGTTCGCAGGTTACATGTTATAATTTACAGGTCAAAGGTTACGGTTCACATGTCGAAGTCATCATTCATAGGCCACGGGTCAAGATCATGTTGAATAAGTAACAAATCAATGTCAACAGATCATATATCAATATCAACTGATCACATATCAGATGTTACATATTTTTGGGTGGAAAATAAATTAGGGTTAAAATGGGTTGTGGTGTGGAATCTGGTGCGATAGGTGGGATGTGATACACCTAATTTTTGAAAAAATAATTTTATCATCTGATTATTAAAATGAAAAATTAAAATATAGGATTTGAGGTAATTTTCTCAACATAGATTGAAAACTAATAGGAGGGCCAACCGTGTTAGACCATTACAACAATCATAAAAATAAAAATAAAAAATAAAGAAGTGGAAATTACACTCGTCACTTTTTATTTTTCAATTTCAAATTTTCTCGCCATACTTTTATTCTCTAAATATTGTATTTTTATTCTCGTTACCTCCCAAAAACGTAATACACGATCTAACACGCACATACACATACTTATTCAAGAACAAATACGAACATACAATAATCATGCAACATGTACATCAAGTTTGACAGCTTCTTTAAAATTGTGTGAGTTGGTAGATTTTTATACATTGATTTTAACAACACTCTTTCCAATCAGTTGTCAAGATTTCTACACATGGATGAGTTGTCAAAAAAGTTGTTTTCCTTCAGTGTACAAGAGGCATGATCGAACATCAATAATGTTATATGTACATCAAATTTGACACCTTCTCTAACATCATGTGAGTTGACAGATTTTTATACATTAATTTTAACAATACTTTTTCCAATCAGTGGTCAAGATTTCTACACATTGGTGAGCTGTCAAAAAAGTTGTCATCCGATAGCGTACAAGAGGCATGATTGAACATACAAATGCATAACCACCTCCTCCCCACCATCAAACACCCCCACTAGGTGACATAGTAGAAGGAATGCTAGATAACATACTGATAAGCCAATCAAGAATGTTAACTTTTAAAATGAAGAACGATGCAATGATAAATGAAATAACATTTTATTAAGTTTAATGATAGAACTCACAAATATTTGAGAAAGTTAATGACAATTGGAAGAATTTTTAAAGTTGAATAGTAATTATGAAACATTTAGAAAATTAAAGTGATAATTGAATTATTCAAGCATAAAATTGATTATTTTTTGTTTTGTGCGATCGAATTGCAATACAATGAAATCATTTTTAGCCCCTATTTGATGCTCATTCTTTTGAAAGAAAAATGATGTTTTGAATAATGATTTTTTTTTTTTTTTAGAATATGTGGTTAAAAAGTAGAGAATTTTTTTGAATTTATATGCAGACTATTTTATTGTGTAAATGTGTGGTTGAAAATGAGTATCAGAATAAAGGGTTTTGAAATAATTGTTGTCAAATAAGGGCTTAGTCTAGAAAGTTGGCAGCTTTGTTGGTCTATAACAAATGCATTTAGTCTGTTTTTGGTGGAGATTAAAATTTGTTAAAATTTTAAATCAAATTCTATAATTAATTTTAACTACACATTTAATGGATTCTACAACTTTTAAATTACATATTTTATTAAATTTATCAAAAGTTTCCGAAAATCTAATTTTTAACTAAATCAAACGGGAACTATTTAAGTTCATTATCTTTTATAATTTTGATTTCTCCAAAACCGTAAATATTCATTTTCCCACACACTCGCTCATTTGATGATTACTTTCGTTAGTATTTTTAATATATTTGACATCATGTGATGTGAGATTAAATGTGACCCATAACACTTAGGGTGCGTTTGGTTCACGTTTTTTATTTTTGTTTTCTGTTTTGAGGAATTATTTTTAAGATTACAGAAAACGTGTTTGGTTTACAAAAAATTTAAATAATTTTATGACATTCTTTTTCAATTAATTTGATTACTTAGTAAAATATATCAATTTTATGCGTATATGTGATTATTTAGTTTTATGTGATTTTATTAATTATTTTAATTCAAGAAATGTTTAAATTCATTTTCCTTATTTTGAGACGTCAAAAAGTCATTTTGATTTCTATGTTGTAAAACTTTGCTTATTTTCGAAAACGCATTTTTTTAAAATAGCATATCAAACACGTTTTGAGCATTTTAGAAAATTGAAAACTGAAAATGGTCTTAAAATGGTAAATCAATCGCACTTTTAAAAAAGAATGAATAGTTTTTAGTTTACGTGTAATATTATTTTATCGAAAAATGTGTGGTTGAAAAAAAAAGATAGAAAAATGCATTTTAAATTAATTGAACCCAAATAGGGCATTAGTTATACTTATTGTTTAACGTAATTGCATGTCACCTAAGAATACGCCATGTTTGATAATTATTATTTCAAAACACTTTTTACACTTATTTTTAGTTACACATTCAAAATAAAATATTTTGTATGTAAATTTAAAAAGAAATTCTTATTTTTTAACCAAACATTTTTCAAAAAATCATTATTCAAAACTTTATTTTACTCAAATAATGGTTGTCAAACATGGGCTAAGATGGATGTTTTAGCTCCAATAATACAAAATTAGCCCTTGTTTGAGCCCCATTTTGGGCCAAAATATATTTTGAAATAATATTTTTTTGGAAATTTGTGGTTAAGAAATGAAGATTTTTTTTGAAATTTATGTATAATATTATTTTATAAGAAAATGTGTTGTTAAAAATGAATTTTGAAAAAATGAGACCAAACGTATGCTTATTATTGTCGTTAAGGAGGAATCGAGTTCAAAATATCCAAAAAATTGCAGAGGAACACATTCCATGTGGGAAACTGTGATTGGCTATCCAATCTTCACTTGGATCGCAACTCAAATGTCCATTCCTTAGCATAATAAATCGAATAAAGCTTCTTGTACACCAATTTTAACCACACCCCTCACAATAGGGGGAGGGGGCGCTTCCAAAAAAAAAAAGCAGGCCCCCACTATTCCCCCTATTGTCCCCCAATTGTAAGAGGGCTATTAAATTTGATATACAATTTGAGTGTACACCAAGTTTGATCCTAATAAATCTTGCTACACTTGCACTTTTGTTGACATTTTTGTTCACATTGTGTAATGTGACAAACAATCTGACCATTTATTTGAATACTTATTCAAGTTAACGGTCAAATTTTTTACACGTTACGTAATGTCAAGGACAATGTACAATTTGAATGTACAAAATGCATTATCCTTGTATAACTTGTATCGTCCATTCCAAATCAACGGCCCTTCTACACCCTTCAAACCGCAAAATTCAAACCAACACCAAAACTCCGCACTCGATCTCCTTCAGACCCCATAAATGGACGGCCCTTCTGTTATACATTCACACACTCTTCACATCTCTATAGCTCATCAAAGTGCCATTTCTTACTCAGTCAAATCGTTCAATGGCACGTACTAAGCAGACTGCCCGCAAGTGCACCGGAGGCAAGGGTCCCTGAAAGCAATTCGCCAACAAAGTACAGTTGCGTTGCGTGAGATCCGAAAGTACTCGAAGTCCACTGAACTCTTGATTCGCAAGCTTTCCTTCCAGATGTTGGTTAGGGAAATTGCTCAGGACTTTAAAATTGACCTCCGGTTTCAGAGCTTCGCTAGAGGCGTACCTTATTGGACTATTTGAGGATACTAAACTGTGTGCTATTCATGCTAAGAGGATCACTATTATGCACAAGGATATCCAACTTCCTAGGAGGATCAGGGGTGAGACGGCTTAGATCTGCTGAATCACTGGTACCAGCATATGATATGTTTTTAGGAATGTCTGGTTGGGTTATGTGATTTTTAGGGGCTTCAGTGTACATTATATTTCAAGTTGTGGTCGATCATTTTGTAAACCATTGGTTTATTCTCTACGTAGGAAATTAACTGAATCTATATTTCAACGTTGCTTAAATATTCATTTTCAATTGTTTGTCTTTCCCTATGCTACCCGATGCATGTTTGTTCTATATATTAAGGTCTATCTGCACAAATATGCAGGTACTATTCCTATGATTAATTCTTCCATTTTGCTTACCAGCCGTTTATCATATTTACTGGGCACGATTTGAAATGGGGCTACAATGATTTCTGATGAGTAAGTAGGTTTGGCTCTTGTTGATCCCAAAAAATGGCTCAACAGATGTCGGGCCTGCTCTTGTCACGTCAAGTATGATTTCGACGCGCTTTTGTCGAGACGACAACGATAGTCGGTTGGAATTGAGCGCGGGAGACACTTTTTGGCGAGAGACGAAAGACGTTCAGACTCCGGGAAATGGAACATGAGACAATTGTGCTAACAACAATCGTCGAATATGAATCCAAAATGATCTAAACAATCACCATACTGAAATATGTCGAAAGATAGACGAAAAATATGTATGTGTTTGTATAGAGTTCTTCAGAGTTTATATATCTCCGATAGCTAATTGCTTTTCTTTTTTCTTATCCAATCTCCAACCCCTTTTCAGTTACAATAAAAACCTATTTATACTATGTTGGCAGACGTGGTACCTGTTGGATCAGAACCACGTGGCCTCATCTTCCTAACTGAGACTTCACATCACCGTCTACTCATGCATTTAATACATTGATAAGGGGTTAGCTGCCTTACACAGTAGACTGACATACTGACAAACTTTATTACAAATGTTAAATCAATCACTTCTAAAAGATCTCTAAATCTATTATGGGGAACAACGTCGGCCCCATAGTGGAACAAGGTCTGTTTCGGTTCGAGGTCCTCATGCAACTAGGAGGGGCTTCTGCCTCGGAACTTGAAGACTTCGGCCGGACTAGTCAGAAGGACCTCGTCAACTCTTCTGCTTGACCTCCATGGCTCCCTGACTGATTTAGTCCACATGGGCTGACTGCTTACGCACCTGCCAACGTGGCAGTGTTAGTAGGGCCTCGGAATTGGAGGGGTGGTAACAGCTCTGCTGGTGTATGGTTCTTAATTTCTTGTTTGGTTAAGGTTTAACGGGTTCTGATCTACATTTTTGTTCAATGCTGTACTGAAATTTAGTAGCTTTGTATTATGTTGGAGATTTTGTGTATGGCCGTTACATTGGATGAATCCCTGAGATTGATGTGTAAAGGGAGAGTGTTCAAGTGATTATAAGTCCAAAAGTAAAATCTTTAACTTCATTATTACATATACTTGTTCAGTTGCTATATCATGACTGTTTTTTTAGTTTGGTAGGATGAGTGCCACTTACATTGCAATTTCTAATCTGTTAATGATTTACTGGTCTTTGGTAGTCTTGATGACAATTATTTGAACTGTTTGATGCTTCAATGGACCGACTGCTGGATTTAAACCCACTTTTCCATGCTCAAATAGTGTACATCTGGAAATGGTATGGCCTTGAGTCAGCTATATTTCATTCTTTCGTGTTGTTATCTTGGATGTTTTGTCACATTTGTGTTGAGCTCAAGTTTCTCTCTTTATTCTGCACAGGAAAACTGTTTTCCTTTGAATTTCATAATAAATATCAGACTAGTGATAATGATGTTGTGTAATAGTTTTTACTCTATTTAACTAAGGCCCTACAGTGATTTAAGTCTCTGTGAAGGAGAAATCTGCTGCTGGGAAAAATCCTATAAAGTTCTAAAAGTCATTTTGCTTTGATCCATAACTATTAANGACTGTGTAGGGAAATGTTATCCTAACCCTTAGTCTACCTCTCGTGCCTCATAAAGCATCCCTAAATCTTTCAACGCTATTTTTGAATTAAATTTGTTTCTTTTATTTTTCTTGACCTAATCTAGACAAGATAACCCTTTTATGTAAAACTTTAAAAGAGATTTAATATCTAAGTGCAATGCAATTACTCGAAGCATAAAAAATAAAAGGATAAGAAATTATGTTGCCTCCTAATAAGTGCTTAGTTTGTAGTCCTTAGCTCAACCTTTCAAAGAGATTACTTATGGTGGCTCAAATCGGGATTCCCCAGCCTTGTATTGAACACAATTTCTAGCTTTGCCAACCTCCTTGTCCGTTCCAAAAATGCCTTTCTTTTCCTTAATGGCTCCAACTATTCCATCAATTCCTTTATTGTGTTGGCAACTTTCATGATCATTTAAATATTCCGTTACAACTCTCCAGCTCTCCTCAATGTGATATGGTTAATTGGACGTGGTGTACACATTAAACTTTCTTAATCATCATCCAACCTCAAAATTAACTCGTGTGCTTCAAATTTATGGGTACATTATGGTCTTCTTCTGTTTCCAAGATAACGAAGTACGCCAAAAATGTGAACTTGCCCACTTTGATAAACACGTTCTCAACTATCCCTCGAGGATACTTGGTGGACCGATCAACTAGTTGAAGGGAGATTGTTGTTTCCTTCAATTCATTTAACCCAAGTGTCACGTAGTGAGAATGTTTATCTCCCCATTCGACACGATAAGCACGTTAACAGTTAGGCGTGAGGCCTATTTTACCAAAGAGTGCACTAATGACATGATCATATGCATGTATTCTCTTTAACATTCTACACATAGCGTGCGTGCCTGCCAGTTGTTCGAGCTTGCCGGCCTAAGAATGAGGGGAAGGCGGCCTTGAGGCGTAGTACCTCGAGAGCCAAACCTGCGATCCGTGAAACAAGGAATGGTGAGCAGAAAATTTGAAGATTTGACAACTATGGTATTGTTTTTGGTGCTTGGAAATCTTAGAGATAAGAACAATTGGCCTACTTCGCAGAGGAGTTTAGCTTCCTTTCTATAAATCATCAAATCCCAGTGGCCATTTACTTCGGTAAGTCTCGTCGAGCATCATACCAATTAATCAACTAAATCCCAGAGAGTTTGTTTCTTTCCAATATGTGTACTGTTTAATGCTTTTTACATGTGTTCTTTGCTTGTCTTTCATGCACATGTTTTCAGTTCCTTAAGATTATATGTGATTTTGCAGTTGTTCAACTATTATATATTTTGCTACATATGAACTATTATGTGTGGTCAAATATTACATAACTATTCTGAAAGGAACAGCACTATAGATATGCTAATGCCAAATGATGCATAACATGGTAAAGAAAACATATAAACTAGTTTTATTTAAAATGTCCAAAAGAAAATGTCAATTGAAGTCAAGATTTCCCCCAAAGCAGCCAGTTACATAACTTAAAAACGATGCACAACCATTGAAATGAACAAAAGTCACAATTTAGCCCCTGTTTGTTTGGTGTAGATTAAAATTAATTTATTAGTAGATTTTGATAAATATTGATGAGATATATGGTGGAAAAAATATGAATTTCATAAAATATGCGATCAAAATTAAGCCCTCGTTTGGTGGTCATTATTTACCAAAAACAATGTTTTGAATAATGAATTTTAGAAAATTTGTGATTAAAAAGTATGAAAAAAAATTTGGGTTAAAGTGCAAGATATTTTATTGCGTGAATGTGTGGTTGAAAATGAGTACATAGAAAAAAGAGTTAATTCAAGAATAGTGCTGTCAAACGGGGCTAAAATTATATACTACAATTTTTTGAAATTTCGCGATTTTCCACACACAGTGGTCAGTGGAGAACAATCCCAGGTACAACTCTACGGCTAGGTTCTGGCGGAGACAATCATTGATAAGTTCAAATCTACCCTGGTAATATTGGAAATGGTATCCGGGATTGAGCCGGTGATTACCGCTCAGTAAAAAAAGTCTTATCATTGTCAAATTTCGATGTTGGAAGGAATTACGTCGGGGAGTTTATTGTTGCTGAGATCGAGGTGCATCGGGGCTTTGAGATTATAAATGGAAGAGGATATTGAACTGGAGATTTTATCGGCTAGGTTTAACAACTTTAGTCGATTTTCAACTAATTTTCTTCGAACATTTTGTTCCCTATGAAGTTAACCACAGTAAGGTTGGGGAGGTTGGAGAGACACGTCGGAAGTCAAAGATTGGTTTCCAATTGGCGACGACGAGGGTGGTAAGCTGGTTGAGTTGACAAAGGGAAGGGGAAAGCAAACTAGATCATGTAACTGGACCGATCAGCCTATTCAAGAACCTGTTGGAGATATTACACCGATAATGTGCATATTATATTCAAATCAACACGTACCGTTTTATGTTCATAAAATCGAAATAGAATTCGACTTACCAAAATGAGATTTGAGAAGACAAACAATAATTATCAAAGTTGAATACATGTCGACGGATTCAATCCATTTGTATATTATTTCAAACCTTGTATAAAATCAAAAGAATATTAGTTACTTTCCAAAATCAAAATACTAAATTAGAATGAAATCAGAAAGAAGAAAGAGGAGATGTAAATGATGCGATCGGCCGAGGCAAGTATTTGACACTTTGTCCTTAAGATGAATTTGCCCCGCATCGGTGCTAACGGTTTCTAGCAATCATCTCCCAAGATACAACGACAACGTCAAGCCCTATGAACACTCCAAATAGTTTCGACCAACGAACTCGAACGGAATTCACTCTCTACCATAACCATGATTTTGATGCAAGTATTTTATACAACCTAAATTGTATACATGGAATGGTATGATATGAGAACTATCACTTTGAACTATATGAATCCAAACACATAGGGATCTATATATAGTAGTTGGAAATGTTTGTCAAAAGACACAATCATACCTAGAGACATATCTCTTGAAATTAAGATTCATAATTATTGGAAAGTAATCATATCAAGAGTCATGATCTCGAAAGGTCATGATCTTTCATGTGAAAAGATACATCTTTTCATCTACACATTTTTTAGAATATTCCACAATATTCTACACGATTTTTCAACAATTTCACGTGTTTATTAAGCTTGATTTTTCATTCACCAAAAACGAATTCCACTTAAATAATCACTTAAATTGGCCACAACCAATTTTGAATTTCCAACAGAACCGGGCTCTTGGACTTGTCTGGAGGATAATGTTAGTGACACGTTTGGTATCTGGATTGCTGCCAATGACATACCAGTTGTCACAGCAGTCTGGGCAGGACTAGGTGTCGAGGATGGCCAAATATGGCTCATTCAGTTCTGCCCTGAACGATAACAGTGCTGTCCGGTCGACTGCGTGCAGGCATTAACCGTGAAGCTAATGGCCAAATGCAGCATAAAAATTCTTATAAAGAACACTCTGGTCAGTCCCATGTTCTCCCTATACAGTGTGTGTAAATGGATAACAATGAGTGTTTTTTGGTGTGTGATTGTGGGAGTTAAATAGTTCAAGAAGGGATTGGTGTTTACGTCCTCAGAATTTTCATAAATGATAGTTAGCAAAATTTGAACTCAAATTGTTACATATAGGTTAATTCATTTGAATATTAACTCTTAGATTCCTTGTAGTGAGATGTGATCCACGTAATTGAGCCATTCAGCTATACTATATATGTGCTGAACTTCATCAATGAACAATGAAGATTATGTAGAATTTGTCTTACTCTGTCTATGTGCTTCATCGTTTGAGGGTTGACTTTCCCGTTATTATGTTAAAATGGTGGTGCTCTTATTTTCTGAACTATAGATGAGAAGCTTGAGAGCATGAGTTTTCAGTTTTGCTCTCACATAAAAAGGGGACGAGTGGGAAAAAAAGCCCTTCTCAATAAGGATATATTAGACATTTAATGTTTAGGGTGTGTCTGAACCACATTATTTTGGAAAATATATTTTAGAATAGTAGATCGATGGAGAATGTGTGGTTGAAAATTAGTAGAAAAATGTGAATTTTAATGTGGCTTAATCATGGGCTTAATATTGAAAGAAAAATGTCGAATGAAAAACTTTGCAGTTGAATTTACCTTAATAAAAGCTAGATAACCTAACTTAGTGACTAGGTAATATAAAAATTACAGTTTGATGACCACTTCAGAACAAAATTAAGTTCCATGACAAATTACACCTATCTACAAGTTGGCGAAGAACAAGATCTTTAGTGTTTTCTCCTTTTGTTTTGTTTTCACGTTGAATTTCTTGCTTCTCAACTTAAATTATTTTTATGAGAACTTGTATAGAGGACTTCTTGTTGTGCAGCAGTTCTTTCATACCAATTTGAGTAGTGCTATTTATTATTATCATAATGAAATATCGGTGATGTGACAACCCATCAACCTTCAAATTTATCTCTTTTTCCTCTCCTACTCTCTCATAAAAATTGAACTGTCTAATCTCATTATTCCATTTAGACGTCGCATCACCGATATTCCATCATCACAATGATAAGTAGTACCAATTTAACTTTCCCGTGTTGCTATTGGCATAACAATTGGTAGGCCACAGGTTGGACAAACCCAAGACAAAGTACTGGATTAACTTTTCGAGGTTTTCCTTTTAAGAATAGTAGTAGATAGGAATTGAATTGTTTCATGACGTTCTTAATCCAACTCACATAACACTTGAATTGATGAACAACCGAACTCTTGGGACTTTCTCAACCCGTAATGGGTTATCAATTTTCATGTCGAATTGGTGCCAAACTAAACTTAATTATGTTCCGGTGCTCACGTCCACTTGTGCCCATCAAAGTCACTCAAGGTCAAGAAGTCATGGCCCATTAAACATAATTATGTTCCGGTGCACACGTCCGCTTGTGCCCATCAAAGTCACTCAAGGTCAAGAAGTCATGGCCCAGTAAGCTTAATTATGTTCATGGCCAAGTCGGAAGTGTTTCAGAATTCAGATGGATATAACTAGGAGGGTGTTTGGTAGAGATTAAAATTAGATTTTTAGTAGATTACGATAGAAATTTTTGAAATATGTGGTTGAAAAATTGTGGGATCCATAAAATATGTGGTTAGAACATCTCCAAAAGACTCTCTATTTTTAAAGAGTATATTCTATCATCTGAAGAGCGTCTATAAATTTAGAGAGTTAAAATTTTGAAGTACTCCAACAAACTCTTTATATTTAACACTTAATTTTATTACACCCAAAAAATATTTATTATTTTTCTTTATCTTTTATTTTAACTAGCTTTTCTTAAAATTATTTTATTGTTTTCTTACATTGAAAATTGAAATAGTTTGAATGCATTTAATTTTAGAAAGTGAATTTGGCTCTCCAAATTTGAATAGTCAAATCCACTCTCTACATTAAAATGTTAATTTAAAGAGTCTCTTGGGGCATGATTTTAAATGTTGAATCTTTAAAATAGAAAGCATCTCATGTTTAAAGAGTCTCTTAGAGATGTTCTTAATATTGATTGTTTGACTTTGATTTAGATTAGAATCTGATTTTAATCAGAAACAAACAAGTCCTAGTAATACTATTTAGCAAGTGCTACAATACCACTGTCGCATTAAGTGATTGTTTGTCTTCTATTTTTGGAGAAGAAATAGAGTTTTAAATAGTATTTTTTTGAAAAATGTGTGATTGAAAAGTAAATTAATTTTATTAGTTTGTGTGTAGAATATTTTATTGAGTGAATATGTGGTGGAGATTATTTACCGTAGCAAATAATGTTTGATAAAATGGATGACAAACAGTGGCTAAATGACATGGTTAATTAAATATCTCATTTGTTTTCTATATTTAATTGAGCTTATCATCATTTAAGAGTAGTATTTAATATTATTGATGTAATAACATTAGTGATTAGTATAGGTGACACTGAGTGTCATTAAATGATAGGTAGAATTAAATGAATCTCTTAATTTTATCTTTCATTGGACTTATCATATAGTGTCACCTAAATTGGATTGTAGCTTATGATGCTCGGATTCGGGTATGGATATTGAGTACAAGTGCGTATCTAAGTGTCAGATCTTTCATTTTTTTAAAAATAGGATTAGTGGATATGGCTAAAAATAGTCCAAATTTCAGACATGAGTACGTCTTTCACATTTCAATTTTTTTTCTAGAGATTCACATGTAAAAAGTTAAATAATAATTAAATGGTTAAAATACAAAACATGTCACTTAAAACCAATTAGAAATTTATACTAAAAGTTTAAAACACCAAAACAAGAAAAAATTACATAACAAAAGCACAAAATTAAAATAATAGTTAGAAATGACGAAATTAATTACAATTATTGTACCCACTTGAAAATTGAAGGATCTGTCCATATTTCATACCCATATCCATGTCTTCTGTCATGTCAACACAAGTATGTCACCGGAATGTCAAGTCCGAGCATTATAGGTTGTAGCACCACTAGCTTTACATAACATTATTCATCATTTAATGATGGTGTTGTAGCAACACATTGATACTTGAAAACATTTTTTTGGATATCACTATATATCTCTCTCATTTTCTTAACCACATGTAAGAAATAGATCCCTGGTCTAAATATAATGTCAAGAAAAATGATGGAAGCGAAAGGCATCGAGTCTCTCTTGCTGTATCTGTTCTTTAAAAAAGGTTTTAGCAATTAGAAATGATAAATTGATTTATTTTAATTAATCTATCATTTTTCATCAAATCTTGACATTTGTACACTATTCATAAATAGATAACAACGAGACGAGAACAAAGAAACAATTCGTCTAACCTAAAAGTCTATCAACTTAAAACTTAAAATGGATTGATCCACACGTGTATCAACTTAAACTCGAAATGGATTTGATCAAAGTCACCTCATTCGAACAGGAACAAGACTTCAGCATAATTTCGTCCTTGCTATGGTACAGTAAGAAATCACAGAGACAAGCACATAAAGGCACCTTCACCTTCTCCTTCTTCTTGGCTACATCGACAATACGTTTTGTTAAATTTAAACATTTTACAGTGAAAATTTGTGTTTTGAAATATATCTATTTACAAGTTAACCTGCTTATAGCTAAACATGCTCTAAGTCATGCCAATTTTGGGAGGTTGGAAAAATAAAAAACATCAGTGTGACTTGTGAGCGTGATTAGCAAGTCTTTTGTCTTCAGTCTCTCTGAATTGTTTTATATTATACATACGATGGTGGGAGACCCCTTACTTGTTAACAATATGCTGTACTAATTTTCTAACTCGAGTTTATTAAAGTTAGACAAAGATGCTCCTTGACCTGGTTTAAGGAATATGACATTTGTTGAGTGACTGGTGATTCGAATACGACATTTTACCTTGATAAATTTGTTAATACCAAGTAATCTCCTGTTCGAGCAGTTTCCAGACAGGAATTTCTGGGGCTTTCTGTCATAATTGGTAGGAAATACACGTTCACATCAACTTTATATACCACAAATGAATTACAGCTTGATGATAATGAAGTTTTGAAGCTTTTCTAACAAGTACTCAGCCTAACCCTGCAGAAAAATTCAGTCCTTAGCATCCAAGAAAAGAGATTCAGGGGAATAGTTCTAAAAAAATTAAGGAATGGCCGAGTCTGCAGTTTATTTTCTGATTGAAAAGCTTACAATCTTATTGTCTGAAAAGGTAAACTTGTTCAAAGGCGTCAGGAAGGATTTTGAGTTCGTCAGGGATGAACTTGAGAGGATGATAGCTTTCCTGAGAGTTGCTGATGGCTTTGAAGAGAGTGATCCAGAGCTAAAAGTCTGGGTTAAGCAGGTGCGAGAAATTGCTTATGACACTGAAGATGTCATCGACGAGTTCTTGCTCCACTCTACACTTAATCATGGCAGGCATGGAATCCATGGTTTTCTTGGTGAATTATATTCTTCTCTCAAAAACTTTATATTCACCCCTAAAGTTGCCTCTGAAATACGAAGCATAATATCCAGAGTGAGGAATATTGCAGAAGGACATCAGAGATATTGTTACAAGTTAAGTATTCAAGAGCAAGGCTCAAGTTCAGGTTTTGTAGACTATTCAGTGAATGATCGTCGTGGAGATGCGCTTCTACTAGAGGAAAGTGAGCTTGTGGGCATCGAACACCACAAACAGAACCTGATTCGGCTGCTCATTGAGGAGGATCTTAGACTTAAAGTGATTTCAGTAGTTGGGATGGGAGGTTTGGGGAAAACCACTCTGGTTAAGAGATTGTTTGATGATTCTGTAGTGAAGAAACACTTCCAGAACCATGCCTGGTTAACTGTCTCTCAGTTGTTTAAGATTGAGGATCTTCTAAAAGACACAGTTCAGCAACTTTTTGATGAAATCAAGCAACCCTTACCTGAGGGAACTGGTTCCATGAACAATAATAGGCTAAAAGAAATTATCAGAGAATTCCTACGTGGAAGAAGGTACGTGCTTGTGTTTGATGATGTGTGGAGCATTCCAGCATGGGAAGCCATCAAATATGCATTGCCGAATGAGAACTATGGAAGCCGTATTATCCTCACAACACGGCTCATTAATGTGGCATCCTCATCTTGCATTGAAACTAATGGATTCGTGTATGAATTGAATCCATTGTCCGAAGAGGAGTCTTGGACTTTGTTTTGCCAAAAGACATTTCAAGGGAACTCATGTCCTCATCATTTGATTGAAATTTGTTCAAATATCTTAAGAAATTGTGGGGGTTTGCCACTTGCGATTGTGGCCATTGGTGGGCTTTTGGCAACAAAGAACATGTCGAGAGTAGATGAATGGGAAATGCTCAATCACAGCCTGGGGCCGGAATTAGAAGGCAACGATGCACTTGAGAGCATGAAAAACATTTTGCTGCTCAGTTTCAACGACCTGCCATACTGTCTAAAACCATGTTTCCTGTATTTAAGCATTTATCCAGAGGATCACTTGATTGAGCACAATACCCTGATTCGACTATGGATAATGGAAGGTTTCGTGAAGCAAAAAGAGGGTAGGACAGTGGAAGAAGTTGCAGAAGGATATCTTAATGAGCTCATCAACAGAAGCTTGATTGTTATGGTGAAGACCAATGATGATGGAAGTTTGAAATATGGACAGATCCATGACTTGTATAGGGAGGTCATTCTTTCGAAGGCACGAGAACAGAATCTTGTTACAACTACCAATGAACAGAAGCCAATGTGGCCTAGAAGGGTTCGACGGTTATCAATACACAACACCTTGGAACATGTAAAAAAAGAAAGGTATGGCACTCGAGCCCGTTCTTTGCTTACCTTCGGTGTCACAGATGTCCAATCCATGCTGAACATTCTTCAGTTGCTGAGCAGCTTTAGGATGCTCAAGGTTTTATCTTTAAAAGATGTTCCTCTGCCGGCAGTACCAAAGGCAATTTTCACAATGTTACATTTAAGGCACCTGAGCTTGAGAAATACGAAAGTGAAAGTTCTTCCAGGATTTATTAAGAAGCTCAAAATGCTAGAGACATTGGACCTCAAGCAGACTTATATAACCGAGTTGCCTGTTGAGATCCTAGAGCTCCGTCATCTGGGCCATCTATTGTTATATCGTCATGTAGTATACTCTTATCTGCCTTATGATAGTCCATATGGTTTTAAGGCAATTAAAGGGATAGGAAGACTGACATCCTTACGAAAACTGGGCTACATGGAGGCTAGCTGTGGGAGTGACACGATTAAAGAAATATCGATGATGACAGAACTAAGGAGACTGTGCCTAACTAAATTGAGAAGGGAAGATGGAATGGCCGTCTGCTCATCCATCGAAAAGCTCCATAATCTCCGTTCACTGAACTTAAAATCAACAGAAGAAGAAGAGGTACTCGATCTTCAATATATGTCTTCTCCTCCCCCTTTTCTTCAGAGATTATACTTGACAGGATGCATAGAAAAGTTTCCAATTTGGATACAATCTCTTCACAACCTGATAAAAGTGTACTTCAGGTGGAGTAAGTTAAGGGACGATCCGCTTCAGTATCTCCAAGATTTGCCCAATCTCGTCCATCTTGAATTTCTTGTGGGTTTTACAGGAGACGAACTCTGTTTCAAGGCTGGAAAGTTTCAGAGACTTGAACTATTAAATTTTGACAAACTAGAACCTCTAAGGAGGGTAATAGTTGAGGAGGGTGCAATGCCTCATCTTGAAAAACTAGTTATCCAGAGATGTAACTTGCTAGAGAGGATTCCTCAAGGAATTGAACGCCTTATTGAACTGAAAGTTGTTGAATTTTTCGACATGCCAGAAGAATTTATTACAACAATGGGTCCACACAGACTAGGTGAAGATTACTGCAAAGTTGCCCATATTCCTGAAGTATATTACACATTTTGGCGGGATGGAGGTTGGGAAATCTATTCATTAGAGCAAAATCCTGCAGATGTGAATTTTCGACAGCCTAGAACTGTCATTAGAGCTCAAGGACGACGGAATTCACTGTGATTCATAATTTGCACCCTTAGTGCATGTTTAACATGTAGTAATAGATAAGATTGCACGGTACATGTACGAGTTTTAACTACCCTTTCTTCTTCATACAGCCAAGTACTATTAAATTTATTGTCTCTATTGCTCAACCAAAGAACTTATTACTTCCAATGGTTTGTATTAATTTTCTGTACTTTCCATTTTCATCGCCCAAAGAGAAACTACAGAATTTTTTAGTTTTCATCTATGAATTTTTATTATGTTAAAAGAGTAGCTAAAAAATTTATGTTTCACAAAATAAGTAACCTACAAATGAGTTTTAACTTTTAGACACAATCAAATACGCATGGGAGTAGAACTTGTGGACAAACCTTCACCTACGACCAGTTTTTTCTTTTAATCGCGTCTCCAATTTTTGTACCTAATCATATTGTTGGGAATTTACTTAGGGCTTGTTTAGAAGGGATTTTAATTAGATTAAAATTGAAAATATAGTCGGTATTGAGTTCCACTCGTCTAATAAAAGTCAACAATAACGACTAGTTTTTCAATTTTAATCCAATTAAAATCTCTCTCAAACAAACTCCTAATCATGTACAGTGGAAAATAAAATAATTTTTCAATTCCCACCAAGGATCTGTATTGTGTTTAGATGAAACTGTGATAAGAATTATACATTTAATGAATTCCACAAACTCCTTTGTTTTTTCTTGACTCAAATGATCACGATCTGTAATCCAAGATGTCCAGTTGTCCAGCCTCAAATGATGATCCACACAGATAACAAGAATAACGACTAAAGTTTTCTTTTCTTGTGCTAGCAAAAATAATGAATTATTTCACTTACAGTTTTCAAACCCTAGTTGCCTATTAATATAAGTCCAAGCAGGCGCGGTCCGTCTCCTAAACTTAACATGGTCTAATATTTAATTAATCAAATTAAGCCCATGTTTGACACCCATGCTTTTCTCATTCTATTTCTTTTTCTTCATTTCAACCACACATTCTATCAATAAAATAATATTACACATAAATCCAAAAATTCTCCTTATTTTTTAACCACACAATCTTCCATCAGTCACTATTCCAAAAAAAATTTTCACTCAAAATGGGTGTCAAACAGGGGCTAATTAAATATGGTCTATGAATTAATTAATTCGGGTAAATTAATAAGCAACACAATTAATTAATTAATTATCCAACATTTGCTAATTAATTAATTGGTGACTATCATTCTTCTATTTCTCTTTTGTGTGTGACCCATTAGATTTTCAATCATGATATCTATCGATGTGAATCATTATTTTGATCTAATCAAAATCGATAAATTAAAACATTCCCTTTTAATTTATCACTAATTCACATTCGTCATTCCAAATTGACATATAACAATGTGTCAGAGCAATACATGTGACGGGAAATGTCACGTGTTGTAACAAAACCAAACTTGTTCGTTTACCATGAAACTATAATCCTTTCGTCAATATGATCCGATCAATTACGAGATATAGATATATGTCAATCTCAATTATCGATCATATATTTTATCCCAGTGTTAAGTCAATGTAAATCGAAAACTCCTTTTCGACTTATGAATTCACCTTACCCAAGAATTTCATTATCAACTTAAATAGATAAAATGTAGATCATCATCTCTTACTGTCTTCATATTAGACACTATGATAACCTCAAGTCAAATGACAAATTCTACTATCAAACGTTAGAGTTTAACCACCAACACTCAGATAGTTATTCATGTGGAATCTCTCAGTGGTTCTTCAATATTTTGTTCTATAACAAAATCCACGTGTTAATTCAAGTGTCACCACACTTTA